>JASANE010029641.1:0-64155 GCA_030248225.1 Trileptium ribeirensis
TTTGTGGATTTTCGACTGAAAAACATGCCACAGCGCGTAGTTTCCGACGACTGCGTCGAAGGCTTTACAGTTAAGGTGTCTGACCACGGTTGGATGACCGCAGACATATTTTACGAATTTTTTGTGGCTTTTTGTGAACGAGTTACAGAACGCCGTTGCTGCTGCTCATGGATGGTCACACGTCCCATGTGTCTCTGCAGGTGATTATACATGCTCGTGCACAAAATGTGACAATGCTCAAACTTCCACAGCACACCACCGATACTTTACAACCTTTGGATTGCCGGCCTTTTCGCTGGATGAAACAACGATGATCTAGATATTTGTCTGATGATCTCAGAGACAACGATCACACGAAGCCCATCAATAGGAGAGAATTTTGCACATTCATTGACCGTTTATTCAGAGAAATCAACCCAAAGCATATCATCAACGCTTACGCAACTACGGGCATATATCCGTGCGATCCAACCAAATACGACAGAAATCGTTGCAAGTCAGACTTGGTCAAAGGATGGGAAGAGTACTTTTGTAGAGGAAAACTCAAGCTCATGCTTTGTACGAAGAGCTCACAAAACTACCCAGTCATCATAAAAAAACTGCGTAATTTGTCGCCGCAGCACACTGCTTCGCCGCAAGTTCCAATAGCTCTGGCCGCCGATGCAACGCCAATTCCACCGAAACCTACACAACTACCGGTTCCTCTTTCCCGAGGCCCCTGGATTGTGGCCTTACAGTGGGTAGCTGTTTGTGGTAAATGCGATGTCGGAACCGCCGAATCAGCAACACTCCGACGACGGCTTCTCCTTACTCCGGAAGAGCAACAATCCAAGGAAGACGAATGGTTAGCTAAGGTGTCTGATCCATCGATCAGGAAGATGAAACGGCCAACTTCAAGTGAATGGTTGACGTCAAGTCCGTCTACAAAAGCTGTTGCTTTTAAAGAAGAGCGGTGCAATCAGAAGTCAAGAAAGTCGACCGCCATGGACTACACATCGACTTCAGCCAAATTGCCGCTAGCTAAAATAAATGCAAAACGTAAAACAGAATCGGAGTCAGAGAGTGACTCCATCATGTCGGAGAGCGAATCAGATGAGAACGCAGGATATGCTAGAGTAGCAATGAGCTATAGAGCTTTGACCAACCATTTATCCATCGTACATAAGAAGTTGGTTGAGTTGGAAGCAGCTGACCAACAATTTTACGCAGTCTATTTTGAAGAAACTGTGTATATCGGGCAATTACTCAAAGTTTTTTCTAATGACGATCATGCTCCAAACAACGCTGCGGAGCTGTCGTTCCTGCGGCAGATTCCGCTCTCGCGAATTTTCACGTGGCCGAAACGAAAGGACCTTGGAAAAGTCAATATCCGCCAAATTTATGACGGACCACTTAGATATCAGGCGATTGGTTGTAAAAAGGCGAATCCTTGGTCAAGAAAACCAGAGGAGCGATATCAGTTTCCAGCAGTCGACGATGTTCAACTTACCAGGAACTACAAGCGGCATCTCAAGGTTATTGAACACGACGATTCTTGGGAGCCAGATGTTGCAAAAGTGGTCGCAGCTCATCAGGAGGCGGCTCCAAGCGACTCTTAGCAAGCTGTCGCTCGTCACTTGCAGCAGCAACGCTAAGGGAGGGGGGAGGGGGCCAGGTAGGGTCGCGTAGTGGGAATACAGCAGCAACTGTATAACACTGCAATGATGCGTCTACTTTTCTTCTTGCCGCAACAGCAGCAACATTAACTACGCACTCCATATCTATTATGCTTCAAGGGTAAACATTCTGTATCAAAGCGACCGAGTGCCGTGCATTTTTATGATAACAGCAATGGTTTCTTCACCGCGACGACAACAAAATCGGGTGGCAATCACACGCGATGGAAGATAATGCCAAATCTGGCACCCAATTTATCTGATGGAACGTCTGTTTGAGGTAAAATTTGTGACATTTTTTCATTTAATATTAGCTGAACTGTCCATTTTCAGGAAATCTATGATTTACATCGACGAAAACTGTGATCAGCTCAATCACATTACGTTAACGGTGATTGTAGATATCGTTTTTTGTTTCGGGAAAACTTTCCGAAATAAAAAAACACAGTTTTTTCAATATTCTGCAAAAACTGAGAGGTGCTTGACCAAAAAATTGCCGCGATTATGTGCAGAAGGGACGTGGACATCTTATAGGGACGTGGCGTTCGCTGTTCGAATGCACAGCGTCTGCAAAAACTAAATCCTGTATTTTTTTCGGTAACCCGACTATACCTTAGTCTGAAACTTAGAATTATGCTATTACTTGCCATTTATTTTAATATAGTCGCCCCGGCTGGCTGGCAAACTACGTTAATTAAAACTGCTTAGTAGCAATCGAATAATATTCAGTTGAACTTTTGCTCAGTCCTCGCCTTGACCGCCAGGTGTCAGGATGATTTTGAGGTAATGACTTCTCGAGGGAGTTATTCGAATGCACGCCCCTTACTCGACCCGGTCTGCTTAAGAAGGCCTGTCCCTTCTGGCTGACGACTCCAAGATGTCGTGCTGCTACCACTGAACTCACCTGCTACTCGCCATGAAATTTCTCACTCAGCGCTTTTCGGCCGAATTCTTAAGTATTAACTCTAGTATTAAAAGCTACGCTATCATCCCTAATACCATTATATGCCGCTATGATTTTTATTAGAAAAGATAATATTACTAAGTTTATTTAGTACTTGAGTCTCTCCACAAGATCGCAAGTCTTTGCGCAATAATCTTGAAAACCCGTTAACGCAAGTAATTCTGGCGAGAACTCGAAAGTTTCATAATCTATAACCGATAAACCCTTGACAAGCTTATCTGGTATTCCTACAACACAACTGCTAGATATAATCCAGGCTACCATTTACTGGTAGCTATGTAGCCTTTAATGCAATATATAAAAAATGATATAACTAAAGATGGCGAGGTTCTTTCGCCGCAAACTCGAACAGCCGCTCTGATGCTGCTAACAACCAGACTAAATACAGTAATTAAAAGAAACTAACAATAGGGTAGCTAATAAAAAAAATTAGTAGGAAATATGCAAAGTATTTAAAAATAAAATAAAATTAAGAAATTGAAGGATTTAGAAAATTGATGGGGTAGCGGGGCATATAATAAGTAATTTGGTGAAAACCTTTTATGTTTGGTTTTAGGTGGGACTTTGGGTTGTTTATGGTGGTTGGGTAGGTTTGGACCCGGAAATCCCTTTGGTAGCCTATAAAAGTCCCGACATGCTTGTACTAGTAAGTTATATATATATATAATATATATATAATATATATATATATATATATATATATATATATATATATATATATATATATATATATATATATATATATATATATATATATATATCAGGGAGTAACCGGAATTCCGGTTCCGGTTCCGGCGAAAATCGTGTTCCGGTTGCGGTTCCGGCAAAGGGAAAAACCATACCGGAACCGGAATTCCGGTTTAAAAATTTTGTTTGAAATTTTTCACATTTTTGCTTCATCTGTGATCCAAACATATGTAATATATATTATACAATGATCAAACTCCAATACAACCGAGCCAAAGAAAAGATTAACTAACCAATTTGCCGTGTGAAACGTAAGTAGGGCACATAATTTTGACAGGAATTTTTCATAATTACCTGCAGGAGTTTGTTAAATCAAAGCCAGGTCGATGCTTGTAGCAGCTATTTTACACATCCAGAAGTCTGTGGGATACATTTGAATTAAACCGGTCCAATTCGGTAACAGAGTGTGGCTTACGCAGAAGTACTTAGCCTATGCTTGGCTAACATAAATTGCGTCAAGCACCAGCCGGTGCGCTTTAAACTTTGTAAATCAGGTGAAATTGAAGTAACGTTATCTGCAACGCAAGCAGAAACTGCTTCCTTGGCAATGAACTGTATTTATTGAAACTGTGCGAGCAGGATCACAGTGTGTCTCATCTATAGCATTCTGATTAGAAATTTATCATCATTATCATCTAACTGACGGGCACTGTTTGTCCAACGCTAGCCTAAACAGTGTCTCTGACCACTGATCAGAAAATTACCTTCTATCTATTATTTTATCTTAGAATCATATAAACCAATAATTTTAAGTTTGCTACAGAAGAACATGCAACAAACGTATGTGTAGTAAAGGGAGGCGACTGGAGACAGAGCGAAAGTGTGTATTCTACGCTCCAAGCTTTGTAAGCACATTCGATTTGACGCAGTATACGCAGTGGTGTATAGTGGAAGACATTTTTTTGCTCTGAATGTCCAAAAACCGACATATTTGATCGATAAATAAACATTATTAGCTTCCTCAGTCTCTTTAAAGTTTCAGAAAGGCAATAATACCATCGCAATATATTAAATTTAATGTAAAAGTTATTTTTAATGCATTTTAAATCCACTATACCTTCATTTCTTCCATCATCTGTTTTACTATATATAAATTTCGAAGACCAGGTTCCGGTTCCGGTTCCGGTTCCGGATCCGGTTTAAATGGACGGTTCCGGTTACTGGTTCCGGTTCCGGTTATTCCCTGATATATATATATATATATAGTGATTCCCACCGACCAACCCGGCAGGCGAGCAAAGTGCTAATGTATTAGTTCCATTTAACTATTACTAAAGCTTAATTACAATTAGAAATATCATGCCTGACTAATGGCTTGCAATTAGCTTGCTTAGAACGTTTCAACTCGTATATCATTCTTACAACTGTATCAACGCTTTCCTCGCCCAAATCTTTTTATTTTATTTCACAGCCTCATGGTGTGACAGCTGAGTAACCAAACCACTAGAGACAGGGAGTCACTTACTCACAGTTATGTAAAGAGTACAGCGGGATATAGTTAAATTCAAACTTGGGGTGCGGAAGAGGGTCATAATGGCCCAACTAGGTGTGTGTCTTCTATCACCTGTTTGTGTTTCCTACTTGAGATCACACAGCCAAAACTTAACTAAATTGCACGCAAGACTCAAATTTCTATAGAAAGAGAAAACGATTTCATGAATTTATTCAAATTAGGTATTAGCCACTTCGAAAATAATCAAAATCAGTATATATATTAATAAGAACGTAATTAATAAACTAATATTAAGAAGCAAATCGCAAAAGGAATGATGGATAATTACCAAAATTGAACCCAATAAGAAAGTAAAATACACTAGCTAAGCAAGCTAGTATATCAAAATAGAAAAGTTTTAAGATTTATTTAGCAACCTGTTTCCTAGCTTTGAATTCACTTTACATCCCCGGTTGATTGACCATCTTCGACCACTGCTGCAATCTGATTAAACTACACGTGATGGACCCGACCATGCGAGTCTAAATGCTGATGTATTATGCGGCGAACTCCAGTAACAGGGGGTTGATGTCGTCGTCGGACACAACTCTCATCGATAAGCACCATTCAACCCCGATCCTGAATTTGACCCCTTCATGGATAATCGGTCGCGGCACTTTGGCTTCCATCAGTTGCTGTGGAGTTACATGGATAACCTCAGGATTTTTACTTCATTTCAAATTGTGAATCGGCAGATGCGTGAGCATACTGGCTGGAATTCCGTAACACCAAACTTGCTTTTATAAAGAGGAGGTGGGCCCCCTTACTATTTTACATCTTTTTGACGATTTATAATAGTTAATTGTTTATGGTATTCCAGGTGAATTGGAGGATGGCCTCCAGGTATTTGCGATTTCCCCAATTCGAAACTGTGAAACCACAAGTAATCAAGCCAAATTATACTTTTGGAAGTTTCGAAGAGCCAGCCAACCACAAGTTGTTCTTCTGCTTTATGGCTTTTGACAGTCAAATTATTAGTAGGTATTATTTATCATATACTTCACCGTCTTTAAAGATATTAATTTTAAGTATAAAGGTTTTAAACACCCCATCTTATTTTGATACTTTGTCGCGAAGCATGAGGCGCCAAATAGGAGGTGATCAGATATATTAACTATGATAGTTCATTATTGTTCTGAAATTATCATGAATTCTGAAATAATTCGCATTGTGACACGTAATGTAACAGGGATTCCGACAAGCACTTAAGTGTACGACCGGTATTTTGATATATCATTACATGGTAATGCTCATGCGTATCTAACTGCCTACGCCATTCTGTTCACAACATACACATGCCTTAACGCAATGCAATAAACATTTCCTTGATAACTAGTTCCTCGGCTATTTTGATTCCCGCCATACTATCCATCTAGTTTCGCAATGCGATTAGCATTTCATCTATCACTTGTTCTCCCGGTATTTTCGAATCCAGCCATATCACTTTCAATCTCAGTTGTATCCAGGCTATCACTTAGTTTATCACTTCTCACGAGATCAAAACGCGTTGAAAAAATCTATAATTGATTTCGAAGCAAAATACATCGGTTTGTGGTTGCGCTTGGGTGTAATAGAGACCCTGTCCATTACATCTTACCATAGGAGTACTTCGAGTTTCCTTTGCATCCCTTCGATTTCGATTGTTGCTATGCGTTCACGTGATGGTTATTGGAGCTGCTTTTGCTCCCTTTCGCCCTCCGGTCGAGGTGGTTGCTGTAATTGTACATTTAAGTTAATATATAATTTAGATAATATATATTTATAAAATGTAATATTAGTGATATAAACATATTAACAAATACATAATTTATATGCGATTATATAAAATATTATTATATTATGTTAATCATATTTAGTACGAATATATTAATATTAATCCACATTTTGGGCACTCCTGAGCCAGGGGGAATCGAAGAATCAAGATATTTCAACAATTTTGCGTATTCATACTCGGCTCGATCCACTTTACTTCTAAATTACTAATCTGACCATTTTCAGAAAAAAATTTTTTCAAATTCTTCTCCAAATTGCCAAGGTTACAAAAGGTTAACAAATCGCAAAAAGAACAGATCTGAATTGAATACTTTTTTCTGACAATTTTACTATCCAAACAGCGCCATTCAACAGCATCTTGACGAACCAGGTCTCCCCTAGACACCAAATTGTAAGGAATACCACAATCACATATGTATTGCTAATTAAGCCCAGTTTTGCTAAATATTCAATCGTGTTCCCGTAAGTGGTAGTTATTCGACAAACTTCAATAAATCGCACAGTCAATCGTTCTATTTTCTGATAATTTAGCACATGTTGCGGAATAATATTATATCTCTGAGTTTTAGGTCGCCCTCGCGAAACATCTTAGATCTGAAAACACTAGGTACTGTTAGCCATGCCACTATAACTGTAAAATTCTTAATTTTTTTCTGTTATCAATAAGACCTAGGGAGGCTGCCGATAGTTGCACTTTACAGTAGTTTTGCATAATAGCACCTATATGTATTGCATAAATGGGACGCAGCTAAATTTGCAAACTGTTTCTTAGTTCAACCAAGGACATGTATATTTACTTGCATTTCAGAACAAAGTGCTTTGGTTTTCTTAAATTTTATTCAACTTCGTATGTTCGTTGGTAATCAAAGACAGTTTTTCCAAAGCTGAAAATAGTTTACAAAATATCCTAAACCAATGGATATAGTTTTGCATTCCAGATCAAAGTATCTCTATGCACCAAAATCGTCGAACCTTATAAGTTTGTCAGAAACAGGAAGTAATTCTTAAAACCCCAACGTTATAAAGAGCTGCATAAAACTGTGGCGTAGTACCTTTAAGTGGTTTCTTCGTTGTTTGCCTTGGTGTGCGCATCATAGAATACATTTCAGTGTGCGCTTGAACAGTACGCCTTGGAACAACGGATCCCGGCGGTTGCTTAATAAAGAACACCCATACAATCCCGGTTCGATTCATAGCAACAACATGAGTTTGCCAAACGGTGCACGGTACACAAATAAATTTGGGACCTAAAGGATTTTAGAAAGCCTCTCATATGCAGATACATAATACGACAAACTCAAAAAGCAAAGGTTAACAGTGTGCATTGCTACCATTTGACACTCGTTGGTTGTCATAATGCTGGTTAAACTGGTTAAAAACATATATGCCAAAGCAATTCATTCCATTCCCCTGACTCCTCGGACACCCCCTTCCGAGGCCATGGTCTACCACCCCTGCTTAAGGTACCACACGGGCCCCCTAAAGGCGCCGCAGTCGCCGAACCCTTAGGTGTTTCTGGCGGCGCCAAACACCCGCTTACCCAGGCCGGCATACAGGCTCCACCCCTGATACGGCCTACTCTTCCCCCACCAAGCCCCACTACAACCTATCCCGAAACGTTTAGGAGCGTGAGCATGCATGTGTTAAAAACCATAGATGTCTTTAGGGACAGGAGTTACCCCTAAGGCTCGCAAAGATCCCAAATCTACCTCGCTTCAAAGATTCACATCATTCACCTCCACCGCTTGCCGAACGCATGAGCAACATTTTAGAAATTTATAGCAAATTGACAAAATTTGGAGAAATTTTAGTGAAACTGTGAAAAACTAAGAGTTTTTGAAAGTTAAAACTTTACCCCTTCCCACCCCCCCCCCCGAGAACTCGCTATCTTTCCCTCCTGCCGACCCATCTATAACATTAAAGCCGAAGGGCCTTCGACACATATGGAAAACAATGACATGTGCGAGTGAGAGGGCTGTTGGCAATGCATACGAAAAGTTTTGTACACAGGCAGGTTTTGAAGTCAAATGGCCGTCGGAAGGCCTATAAAATTTTTGGCAGGCCGACAGCAGTGCGATGACCACCGGCTGTCCGTCGCACTGCCAACGGCCAGACAAGGGCCGTCCCGGGGCTTTAAAGGTGATTTGTTTCAAGGACGGTTTACTGGCTGAAACGTGTGTGAGGGGTTGTTGTTCTATTGTACGCCTGTAGGATTTGTAGTCCAATAGCCGTCATTCGGACGAAAATTTACGAGCAGACCGAAAACTAACGGTAGTCGGTTGCTAGCTGCCCTCCCGCTCTCCACGGTCAGCCGGCAACCAACGGCCCACCGATGGCTCAACGGCTGGTTACCTTCAACGAACGATTGATTACTGAGAATCGAACGAACGATTTTTATCTTCCTAAAATGCTTCAGCGTCTGTTCTAAGACTTTTAATTTTGCACATGAAGGTTTTAGACAGCATAAGGCACATGTTACTTTCTGGGGCCTCCCATTACCGGAGTAAATTTTTGTGTTTATAAAACACTTTTTTCTCAAATTTTCGATTTCAAAAAATTTCCTGTGGAACCGGGCACATTTTGCACCCGGTAAACAGGAAAATTTCGGTAAACGTGATAGAGAAAATTTCTTGACTTCTTCGTCTCCCAAACATTCGCTTTCTTAAAATTTTCCGATTTTACGTTTTCCCAAAAGTTCCTATGGAAAATTTCAACTTTCCCGCTTCTAAACATTCACAACTTTCTTGTTTCTCAATTTTTAGTTTCTTAGCGCCCAAAATTTCACAAAATTTCCGAAAGAGAAATTTGTCTACTTTCCCTTTTCCTAAAAAATTTCGAATGAAAAATTTACCAACTTTCCTGGAATCTCTCCTTTCCAGCTCCTACTCGGCAGGAAATTCCTAAATATCTCGTTTCAAAGCCTTCGCTACTTTGTCTTCTTTTCAATTTTCTCGTTTCCCAATATTTATATTATTTCTTTTATTTGCCGAAATTTCCCTTCCACACGCAAACTTTCCAGCTTCCAAAAATCCTCGAAGGAAATTTTCTGTTTACAGCTTCGCAAAGTTTGCCGCTGAAAAAATTTCCAACATTTCCGCCTTTCAAAACTTTCCAGCAGGAAATTTCTACTTTCCTGGTTTCTGCAATTGCAAATGTCTCTGTAATGATATATACTTATTTTCCAAAAAATTCCAACTGGATAATTCTCAACTATTACATTTTTCAAAACCTTTCTTACTTCCTACCCGATTGCTAAAATTTCACAAACCTCCGGTTTCTCAAAATTTCTTGTTTCGCATTTTCCAAAATTTCGGAACAGACATTTCCCACCTTTTATTGCTTCACAAGCTTTCCCTATTTTCCAAGTTCGAAAACTTTTGCAGGAAAATTTTTGAAATTATCCGTTTCCTGAAACGCACCTATTCCATGTTTCTCATAACTTCTCGACGTGAAATTTCCCATGTTTTTGTATGCCAAACACCAAGCTTTTCTAACTTGTGTTTTCAATATGTTCCAAAAATTCTCGTTCCCTAAAATTTCCAAACGAGAAATTTCTCGTTTGTCGAAGCTTTCAGGATTTCCCGTTTCACAATATTTCCCAGCGGCAAATTTTTCAGCTTTCTCCCTTCTCAAAATTTCTCCAGTTTCTCATTTCACAAAATTAGCAATGGGAAATTTTCCAACTTTACCAAATTATATTCTTGTTTTACAAACTTTACCGAGATTTCACATTTTCCAAACGTCCCCACTTGCCCGTTCTCCAAAATTTCACCGACTAGACTTTCC
Organism: Trileptium ribeirensis; assembly: GCA_030248225.1. NCBI lineage: Eukaryota > Metazoa > Nematoda > Enoplea > Enoplida > Thoracostomopsidae > Trileptium > Trileptium ribeirensis. The sequence goes on from JASANE010029641.1 coordinate 10,418, forward strand.
GGTTTGCTTAAAATTTCTACAATTTCGTATTTTCAAAATTTTCCAAACTTGCAAGCTCCTAAGATTTCTAGATGTCTCCAGTTTCACGTTTCCCAAAATTCCACAAGGGAAAATTTCCCAACCTTCCTGCTTCACAAATATGTCCAAGTTTCCAGTTTCCTAAAATTTCAATATAGAAATTTCACGCCTTTCTCGCTTTAACGACAACCAAACCTTCCAAGTTTTCCATTTCCCAAAATTTCCCAACTTTTCAGTTTCCCAGAGTTTCTCAGTTTCTCGTTTCAAAAAATTTCCCATCGTGAGATTTTCTAACTTTTCAGCTGTCCAAACTTTCTCAAATTTTCCATACGCTACAATTTCGCAACTTACCAGTTTTCCAAGCCCTTCTTATCACAACGGGAAATGTCCACCTTTCTGTTTCCCAAACTTTCTTCAGTTTAACATTTCGCAAAATTTTCCAGGGAGAAATTTCTTAACATTTCCAACGTCTAAGCTCCCACAATTTTTCAGTTTCTCAAAATTTTGGATAAGAAATTTCACAACATTCTTGTTTCCCAAATTTACACAAACTTAACGTTTAGCAAGCCGTCCCTATTTTCTGTTTCTCAAGATTTCACAACTGGAAATTTTGAACTTTAGCTGTTTCCTCCCAGATTTTTTTAGTTTCTCATTTCGAAATTTTTACAATTTTATAAGATTTCCGTTCCCAAACTCTACCAATTTTACCGTATCCTAAAATTTACGGCGGTAAATTCACAACTTTCCCGTTTCCCAAAGATTTCCGACCTTCTCGTTTCTCAAACTTCGATACTTTTCCGCTTCCCTCAAAAATTTTCTGACTTTCCCGTTTCCACAAATTTCTCCAGTTTCATTTTTCCAACGTGAAATTTCAAAACATTCCTGTCTCCCAAATTTCCTAGCATTCCCATTTAACGAACCTTCGCTATTTGCTCGTTTCCCAAAATTTCGCAACTGAAAATGTCCAACTATCGTTTCCCTAAATTTCTTCAGTTTCTCGTTTATAAAAATTTTCCAGTCGAAAATTTTTTAGTCCTTTGTCCTGAATTAATTTACATTTAGAGTATCAATGAACAATTATTGGCCACCACGACATATCCAACCCCGAACGCTCGGGCGAAAGTCATGTTTACTGACCATTGATATACCTAAGAGCTATTGCTCTGGTTTTTAAGGCTCGTCGCCAGGCAAGGGAACAACGACACGCGCGCAACTGTCCAGTATTTGCCGAATTTAGTTAGTGGAGCACATTCAAACGTAGTTTGTTGTTGTCAAACATTACTGTAGGAGTTGAGGGGTTGCATGCGGCATACTAAATTTTGATTAATCCTGTACGTCCTGAATTAATTTACATTTCGAGTATTGATGAACGAATATTTGTCACTGTGAGGTATCGAAGCCGGAACGCTCTGTGAATGTCAAATATACTAGCCATTCAGTCATCTCAGAGCTATTGCTCAGATCCTTCAGACACCCCGCAAAGCGAGTGATTAACGACGAGCAGCGCCTTGCTAGTGCGCCCCAAAACTCCAATTTGAGGCCCGCGGTCTGGAGGAAGTGGGGTGGGGTCTGGAACGAAGTGTCATAAACTGCCAATATTAATGTAATTTCATAAAAAATTAACGCTCCGCATTTTCCGTGCCAGATTTTGTATCTCCGATTGCAATTTGTCCTCTAAAATTGCGCAAATACATATAGTGCAGGTTAATATACACTCGAGCATAGCAGACTTGGAGGGCAGTCTTGTACGGCCCGCAATGCTTGCTTGGTGTGAGGCGGTGTGCCCTAAGCACGCTACCAACCACACGCGCACAATCGTGCAGTATTCGCCAAATTTTAGTTAGTGCAGCACATTTAAACGTAGCTTGTTGCTGTCGAATATCTGCAGAAGTTAAATGGATAACATTTTTTCCCTAAACTCTCCGAAGATTCCCAAATTCCAAAATTTCCGGCGAGAACCGATTTCTAAAATGTACTTATGCGGAGTTCACGTTACAACGTACCCGTTGGTTGCAACTTTTGTGACGTTGTAGTCGCGACCACACTGTATGGGGATTTAGGGTCACAACCATGATATAAACCAATTTCCGAGGGGTTACGACACATCTCTAGCCGCTACATTTTTGTTCACGGTATGGCACACACAATTTGATAACAATTTGGCGCGAATTGACAGTACGGACACAATTATTGTAGCTTACTGTTCAGTTTTTAAAAAAATCTCTATATCTGTACCTACACCGTAACGAGATTATGCGTCACACCGTTAAGAAAAGATATGTTCCAAACGTTGGGGACAATATAACGTGAACGTCGCAACGGTAAACATTTAAAAATACGCGATTTCACTGTCAACATTGACGTATATATTTCAGTGAATCTGCTCAGCACACTTCCTGCATTTTCATGTCACAAAGCAGATAAGGTGATTATAAACCTTAAAACCGTGTTCCAACATGTAGTGTATACTTAGCGTATAATGTACCTATTGCTAGACAATTTAGCGATTTCTCGTATGAAAATGTACAAACTATAATCTACAAATTTGGAAACCGACTTTGGAGTTTAAATACAGTGTTTGAAAAGCCATGGTTTGGATTACAATTTGAAGTTTGAGTGAGCAGTTTTCCGGTTCCAATTCAGAAATTCCAATCCAGGCTCCAAAAACTATAGGAGGCTGAGAGGCTCAGCAAATGAACATTTGTGGCCATAACTTAGGATGGTTTTATCGCATCCCGTTAAAAGTACCATAATTAGACTCAGCTCGTCAAACCGCGTCGAATGTTATCTTTAAAAATCTAATTTTTAAGAAAAATATTTTTGGGGTCACGAGGGGGGACTTTGAGACCAGAAAAAATCGAAAATTTTAAAAATTTTATTTTTTGATTGAAATGATCAGAGGAGATCTCGGGTATCACAAAAATACTAAAATTTCCAAAATCTGACTATTTTTGGGCAAATGCGGGCTGGGGCGATAATGGAAAGAACCAGACGATTTCCATCGTTCGATTCGTCTCGTCTATGCGGTTCAAGCTTATAGAGAAAAAATGTTTTATGAGCATTTTTTGGGTATGAATAAAAAAATTGTCATAAATGTGGCCGAAATGAATATCTTGTTAACCGGCTCATTGAGTTGATTCTAATAGGTCCAGTATTATTGCTGCATATTCAAAATTTACCAATTTTTAGACTAGAGGGGCTAGCCGCAAAGGGCCGTCTTTCCAAAAACATATACAATTTCGACTGCCTGAATATTATTATTTCGAGACATAATCATGCAATTGTGAGTACCCAAGCAAACCGCAAAAATATAGCAACGGATAATAAGCAAACATCAAAGAAAAATCAAAATAACCACATCGATCAAATAACTCCCCCCAAAAAATTTGAAAAATCAAAAAGCCAAAGCCCAAATGTATAATTGAAACTTTGCCTGAGTTTGAGTGCCAGCAGCATAGTTTACAAAAAACAAAACTTAGCGTCACCTGAAAGACTGAGCGTAGTGGAATGCGATAATTGCCAAGTACCGAGACAGCAATAGACCAGAAATAGTTTAGAACGAGGCACACTTTATTGTAGAACACGAAGATGGCATTAGTTACAGCAGATGAACCAGGTAGTATACTAAGTTATTGTTTCCCGGTTTGATAAATATATATATGAACAAAACCACTGTGGTATATTCTTGCCAATGCCACATAATTCCAGTACATATATATATATGTTTGAATTATTTTAAAAAAGAATATATACAACTTCACAATTTTTGCTATTTGTATTTAAGCCATGGATGGCTCGTCAGCATAAAGAAGGGGTCGATCTTCCAGAATTGTGTGGGGTGCGTTGGTGGTGGCTAAGAGAGTAAGCCAAGTAATAGTCAAATTCCTCCGGCTCTATTATTTTATCTCATAGTTTACCCCAATTTCCCTAATTTTACCTTAAACTTTTTGTAATTTTGCTCACAATTGTCAAAACATTCCGCCTGCCTTGGGCTTCAGAGTGAGAATACGGAGAACGCATGGGCAATGGTACATATGACTTCAGAGAAGGTTCCAACTTTTAGTATATCAACCACCGTAACCCTTGTGGTTACTTGTAATCTATGCTTACAATGCCGACATGATGGCCAGTGTCAAGCGATTCTATCCAAATTATAAATAATATTGAATTCTTGTATATAGATTTTCGAAAAACTGAAATCCCTAAAGCACTTCTGCGTAGCTAGTTTGCATATCAAATCCATACATTTTTCTTCGTAAGAGAAGAATGTCACTGCCACAGGTGTGAAAGGCCTACTGGCTATATTTTTTTGCAGTCAGCTGGTTTGAAGCTATGGACATGGATTAACCATATAATTTTCTTGGGGATAGTGCTGCTATTTCTGCTAAGGTCCTCCCACAGTCTCCCATCAAGGGATCGGCTACCCACCCCTGCCCTTTGCAGATCATCCGAACCCTTCCCTGGAAGACGCCGTGCGCAGCGAACGAATAGGTGCTTTTCGTGGGGCCGAAGGGCTCGTACCCCTGCTCATCCCCCGTTCCCGCCACATCCGGAACTCCCCTCCCGGGAGGTGGAAGGGCTTCATCCGGGGACCCAGCTACCCTACCTGGAACCTTGGATCTCGGCCCATTTATAGATATGACAACTGATTGTGACAATCGCGCGTAACTGAACTGAAAGACAATTGTAAACATTGCATTGTGAGACCAAATGTCCACACGAAAATGTAAACTGCGCGCCGATGGCCTGCGGAAAATTTTAGCAAAAGTAGACAAAAATACGGTAAACATTGGCAAAAATGCGTTAAAATTGACTAAAAATAGCTGAAGTAGCAAAAAATTTATCGTAAATTTGCAAAAGTTGGGTAAAATTTTAGCAAAATGGGAAAATTTTTGAATTACTAAAATTCTAAAAATTTACCCCTCCCCCCACAGAATTTTCAATGTAAAGCATAACGAGTAGGTACGAGGAAAGATTTGAAAATCTGTTGAAAATATCAGTTGGTACACTGTCGTCTGAAAATATTTTCCATAATGCACATGCGTTGAACACAGATAGTTACATACTGTTTCAAATTGCCAGAATGCGGAACTGACGATCCATAGTTCAAGATCCGTCTCTGTTTGTATATTTTTCAGTTTTCGTACAAGGTTCAGAAAATTGATTGTGGAAAATTAAAAGAGTAGAAACATACAACTTGTTTCAATGTTACATTGATTGATTTGCGACTGCAAACTGCAATATTTAATTTACTATTTCTAGACCTCAATATATATTTCTAAGGTTAATATCAAATATATATCTAAAATTGATAAAATTTCTATATTTTAACTATAATATTATAAATTACCATCTCCATTTATGTTTCTGAATTTTATTAGAGCGTTTACCGTCAACAATATCAGCCATTTCCTTTTATCATATTTATCAGAATTCACGTCGTTCAGTGAAAACACTTTTAGATTTGAAATTACCGGTTAACTTTTAGCGAAAAAACAGAAAATAATGGCTGATAAAACGTTGAATAATTATATATTTTTGTCATTGACCCTATTCAAGAACTCATAAAAAGGCCCTGAACTTCTATTTTTTAGGACTAGCGGATTTTTAGATACACATCTGTTTCAATTTTGCTCTAGATCTCACAATATATTGACGTAAGATAAACTTGGAGATCGGTATTTTTGATTTTTGAAAATTTGAGAAAACTTCCTCCTTCTCAGATTTTCCAGTAAATCATACTTTGAATAGAGTTTTATCATGGATTTGGTATTTCTTCTTTTATTTTATGACTGATTCGTGCAAAATATTGTGAATAACACTTTATTTAATGTACCGACCTACTGCAAACTAAATTTATTCCAAAACCTTTTATAAGTACAATCAGTGCCTGATTTAGCGCCACATGTTCTCGTTTTATGAATATGGAGTCAAGATAGAGACCCTAGTTCTGGAGAAGACATGACCGGAGTGCGGTACACTGCAAAAAATTTTAAGTAATGTCAAAATTTTGCCGTACCGGTGTGAGGTGTGTCAAATACTGCATTTCCGGCTGCAGTGTTTTTTTGAGCAAATGCGTAAGTAGATGTTAATATCGACTCATGTATAGCAGTCTCGGAGGACAGTCTTGAGAGAGGTAGGGCCCCAGATGCTTACTTGAAGGATAAGAAGGGCGATGTCTTATGAATACGCTACTGAGTATAATGTTTTACCGCAGACGCTTCTAATATTAAAGGCGCGATGCAACGCATTGCCTAAGCCCGGCGGAAGCCGACCCAAATATTTTAAAATGACTTTGCTACAGTGCACTAGCACTCTTAATGAGATTTTATATTATGTACTAGGAGGAGAATTTCAGGAACATAACAAAACACATGAAATTTCATGAAAAAATATGGCAAAATGACGTGGCTTGAGGATGACGGTCGGTATATGGTTTAAATTCTGATAGTGGGCGTAGCTTTAAGCTACATATTATATATAGCCGATATTTTTCTAGCCTCGTCCAAACTACGGCATAGATGGCTAGCTAAAAGCAATATTGTCGACCAAGATTTGGGTATATTTCGTTGTCATAATTTATAGCTTTGGAATTGTTGGTTCTGTTCAAGGTCATAGTTTTAGTATGTATGTCGATTTTTTGATAAGCGGATACTGCTGAATTCATCACTATGCATATATGTATAGCTAAGAATTACGGGGTATATAATAGTGTCCGGTTAAAATACGGTAGAAAACGCCCAAATGTTACTGCTATCGTCTGTAGCTATGCAAAGAATACACTGATTTGCTAAAAGTTCAGCTATGAATAAACTGATATCTATTAATTGTTCTCGATATACTAAGCCTATGACTGAGCCTTAGCCTAAGCTAATGCCAGGATATGAAGCATATACTAAGTCTAAGACTAAGTCGAGGGCTACCACATATATGTATGACATGACTAGTTATTTTTACGAATGTATCTTCAAATCAGTACTTCTGAAGCACAACTAAAATTGATCATCTTTTTTCCTTTCGCGTATGCAAGACATTTTATAATCAAAAACTTGCGCTTTCTAGAGGGTTGTTAAATACTAATTTTTAGACTTTATGATATATTATTTATTACTGTCATGGCACAAATTGAGATCTTGTTACTACTTTTTGCAAGTAAGGTCAAATAATGTTGTTTGTTGGTTTTTGCGGTTTATATAAATAGAATAAGCAGAAAATTTCAAAATTCCAAATTATAAAATTCATTGGGAACAACTGATTTAGAAATATGTATGTACAATTTTTGTTTGCGCAAACTTGAATTATGTGAGCAACATACGCGTAGCTAGGAACAACGTTTGGGTTGGGCCTGCTAATTGGGAGGAAACTTAATATAAGAGATTCAACTATTGAGAGCACAGATTATGACGCATAGAGGCCTTCTAGGCCCATTTGTTTATACTCCCGGTGAGCGAAATGAAGCTGCATATTTGATGACGCAACGAGTCAAAGCATAGTAAGTTACCATGTCTATATAGTATAAATAGTTGTACTATGTCAAACGTCATTCTTCGGGCTTTTCCACTCCTCCAAATCATGATTGAAAAACTGAATCGTGAATCTTACTAGTATCATGTGTTAACACTTCACCTTTTCACGATGCCTCGGAGTTGCTGCAAAATGCTATTTCCCGTTTGAAACAAGTGTTTTGGCATTATTAAATGCGTATAAATTTGTAATCAAACAACTTCATCATCTAATTTTATTTATTGCAGTGCTGCGTTGAAAATCACTTTATTAATGAAACCATTTTTAACATGTGAGCGTAGCTATTCCTACGTAAAAGTAGATTGTTTATTGTATTAAAGGAATCTATTACAACAGCATTTCATATAACAAATCTGTTACTATCTAATGGTCTTATAGAACTATTTTTAAAGAGAATTTTAACCACGATTCCAATTTTTTTAACAGATTATTATACTTTTCACAATGTAATAAGTTATTCTATCAAAAATCTTTTGAATAAAAATAACAGAGGATTCATCTTTCTAGGCACATACTGCAATGTAAAATTCGCTCTATAATGTCCCACGAGTTAGAACATATGTACCCTCAATTAATAGTAGGCACACTCCATACAACAGAGTGTCTTAATTACCGCATGTTTCTAAACCAATTTTTTCGAAGGATAAGCTACCTTGTAGTAGTACAAAGTTCAAAAGTAGCATACCCTTTTTACGGTGTCCGGGAAACCGTCTCGTAAAGATACGCATTGTCTGCATGACACCATAAGAGCAGGATCTGCACGCTAACAGTAGTGCGCTCAAAGGATACTTCTGTCTAATCTAAATCACAAATTACTGAATTTGACTGTTATTGAGATAAAAAGTTTTCTCAAACTTGAAAAGACTACTTAAATTGATAAGCAATATATATATAAATCTATTTTCAATGAATAAGTATCCTATATTTACAACACCATGACAATACTATGAGGTGTCAACTCGCCACGACTTCAATTTATAAAACAGAGCCTCTGTCGAGCTGTACCAAACAAAATACAGTAGCAAGAAGGTGTGTCTAGCACCTCAGTTTTTCGTTATTTATAGCTTTTACGGTGTAATCGCCAATACGAGTGCAAATTTTGTAAATGGTGAAGACATTATAACGTGAATTTTGTATATTTATTGAGTAAGAGCAAGAGTGCGTTAGGGAAGAGTATGACACTTCCCTGCATTCACATGTTAGCCCGTGTTTGATGATACGGGCGTTTTCGTCCTGAATGCCCAGTTTCTGGGGGGTATCTCGGACCCCTTCCAGTTTTGCGGGGTCGGTTTATTAGCAGCTGCCTATACACCGACCCACCAGAAATTGGTAGGAACCGACCTACCCCCCCCCCTCAAAAAACTGGGGGGGGGGGAACTGGGAATTGGGTCTAGGCATCTCGACCCCCCAGACAATGGAGAAAGGGTCATGCCGAAAACCCCCGTATCATCAAATAAGGGCTAACATGTGAGTGCAGGGAAGTGTCATACTCGTCAATAATGCACTCTTGGTAAGAGTAATTGTACTAACACTTGCTATAACTCACAGCAAAAATTTAGAACGATACCACTGAACTCATTTCTGTTCTAAACAAGCCATTCTGTTTGAAAGTGTAATGGCATTGCCTGAAATCTATGTATTGCAGAGTTGCTGTCTGAATCCGTGTTTTGTCTTCTACTGAGAAGTATGTCATAACGTCATACAAGGCCTGACTCAGCATTGTTCCATTAATCTTTGCGGCATAAGGCAAGGAATTTATAGAAAAACATTAAGAAAAGGTAGTTATTAACAATTTTATATGGATTTGTAGAGGGCCTATTGCTTCCCGTAAGGACTCCGAGAATCATTGAGTCTGCAACGAGGCAGCGGCCTCGACAGCGATCAGCTTGCGCACTGATGTTAGTGATTACTAGCAATGTCGAAATGGGATCGCTAGCGCCGTCGTCACCGATAGATGAGCGTTCCCGTTACTTATTGTTACCCCTGCGTCATTAAACAGCATAATGTCAAGTTTAGCACGCTCGAACGTCGACTAGTTGTAAACTTAATAATTTCCTGTTCACCGGCGTAAATCATTGTGACTCGTTATGTTTGGCCTTAAATGTAGTAGGTTAATCCGATATGTTTGCCGCACGCCATTTTTATCTGGTTAGAGGACTCCAGCTTACCGTATTTCTGGAACATTGCGTTAAAACCGCAATATGGTTGTGCACTGAAGCCAAAGTTCATAATTTACAGTCTGAGAAAACATGAAAACAGTGTCACAGATCTTACGGCTGAGACAACGAATTGAAATTTTATGCAATGTTTGTATATTTATAGCTCATGAATCTGCTTACGCCCAACATAACGTTGATAGCTCTCTGTCTTGTATAGCTGACTAAAGATCGTACAAAAACTGCAAATATTTGGGCATTGCTATGAAACGAAAAAATTCAATTTGCTTCGCTATGAGTTAAAAACGGTGACATTTATGCGTATACTGGCATACCACTTGTTAAATCTAAGTTTCCAAGCTTGCATATTGTCCTATTTATCTGGAAAAGCTACTTTACGTTATATCGAACATGCGATTTGTGAAACATTAATTGTAACATTTATTTTTGAAACGATTTAGCTAATTTTACTATCGCATTTTTTAATAAATGCGATCAACACTTGGCTGTTGTGTGATTGTAATCAAACATTTATTGTATACTGTTCGTTTCGTGAACGATAATATAAAGAGGGGTCATCTTTCTAAGCTAAAAATTTTCGTAATTTATTGCCCAAATTTTGTGTATCACATGCACAAAATTTCACCTCTATTGAAATTTCTAATTATTGAATGTCATAAAATATCGGATTTTGTTCACAGTATGTTTTCATCCTTTCATGGTGGACCTGACATTCCAATTTTGTTCAAACTTAGTTCAAAATTTCAGTTAATTTAAAATCTCTCCTGGTGACACCTGAAATCTTTTATAAACTCATATCAGATGAAAAATTAGGTCCATTTTGCCGAAAAAGTTTAACTGTTATAGCTTTAAATATTTTAAGTTAGTTAGTTGATTCTAGGTTTTGCATAAAATATTTAGTAGCTTGTTACAATCGTGCCACTAGTAGTTGGGATTTCGTGACTTCTTGACACTTTGTTTATTTTATTTGTGTAGTTTATATTTGTACAGCCATATTTCTTTTTCAGGTGTAACATCATTAAAGCTGCCGTTTCAATGCAGGCGCGGCAAATGCACTGAGTGCAAATTTGAGGCTCGCTGTCACATCGATTACAAACTATTCGATACACTAGATGAATGCAAAGCGACTAACTGTGAACACCCGGAAGAAGGTGAGCCGACGATTAAAGTAGGTGACTGGGACCGTCAACCTGCTAGGTTCTTGTGTTGCAGTTGTGACAGTGAACCATATCATCAGGTGGCTGCTGAATTACTAGACTAACTTTGTAGCGATATTAGTGGACTCGGCATCAAAATTACGAGAAAATATAAAATCTAATATCGCCTGTTTCTAACATTGTTGTTGCAATCCTTTCCAGGTTTTGCCTGACAGTCCACATGGTGTTGCATAAATATATTTGCAAAATCAATCTATTTAAATAGGAATTTCACGTTTACTGCCTTTCCGTTTAATAGAGAAGTGTCGTGGCAACAATTAGGTTTGTTTAAATGAACACAAACAAAAGATCCTGGATTTGGCAAATTCTCGATTACCGTGAAACCTGAAGTTAAATGAAATTTCGATAGAAAAATATACCTAAAGTAACTATATTTGTATACATGATCGCAGATTTATATAAAGCCGTCTGTAGAACTAACCAGGAAACCACATGATATGCTCTACGAAATCTGAGAGAGACAGTCGGCCTAGGACAGGTGGAGGACTGCTAGTACGTGCTATTCCGCAATAAAGAGTTAAGCGAGACTGTTTGAACTATCGTTATATTTATCGAAGAAATGCCGCATTTAAAATAATAGAATCATTCATTGCTAACCGTTTGAAGTACCATCGAGAAATTTTCAAAATTAAACGACAGTGCCGCTGCCACCCAGGTCGTAGTTTACCAGATAGTAAACATGCGTGTGCCGCTAGACACGCGCACGAGTATTGAAGACTGGTCAGTAGTTCAAGTCGCCTTAAATTCGTTTGATGTGTCAACGTACAACGTAACGGAGGCCGACGGAACTCCAACCATGCTATTGTACCTAATAAACACATTATTCGAGCTGTGTTTTTGCGGAGTATTTGCGCATTGATGACAGTTGCTGCCACGGGGTATTGCAATGAGGTCATCCAGATATTGTAACTTAGAAATTTGTCATATATATTTGAAACTCCAACCATGCTATTGTCGCTAATAAACACATTATTCGAGCTGTGTTTTTGCGGAGTATTTGCGCATTGATGACAGTTGCTGCCACGGGGTATTGCAATGAGGTCATCCAGATATTGTAACTTAGAAATTTGTCATATATATTTGAAACTCCAACCATGCTATTGTCGCTAATAAACACATTATTCGAGCTGTGTTTTTGCGGAGTATTTGCGCATTGATGACAGTTGCTGCCACGGGGTATTGCAATGAGGTCATCCAGATATTGTAACTTAGAAATTTGTCATATATATTTGAAACTCCAACCATGCTATTGTCGCTAATAAACACATTATTCGAGCTGTGTTTTTGCGGAGTATTTGCGCATTGATGACAGTTGCTGCCACGGGGTATGGCAATGAGGTCATCCAGATATTGTAACTTAGAAATTTGTCATATATATTTGAAACTCCAACCATGCTATTGTCGCTAATAAACACATTATTCGAGCTGTGTTTTTGCGGAGTATTTGCGCATTGATGACAGTTGCTGCCACGGGGTATGGCAATGAGGTCATCCAGATATTGTAACTTAGAAATTTGTCATATATATTTGAAACTCCAACCATGCTATTGTCGCTAATAAACACATTATTCGAGCTGTGTTTTTGCAGAGTATTTGCGCATTGATGACAGTTGCTGCCACGGGGTATTGCAATGAGGTCATCCAGATATTGTAACTTAGAAATTTGTCATATATATTTGAAACTCCAACCATGCTATTGTCGCTAATAAACACATTATTCGAGCTGTGTTTTTGCGGAGTATTTGCGCATTGATGACAGTTGCTGCCACGGGGTATGGCAATGAGGTCATGCGGATACTGTAGCTAAGAAATTTGCCATATATATTTGAATTAAATGGTGGCACTGATGGATATATAATGCAGACTTCACACATCGCACGGTTGTTTGTTCTTGTACAAAAAATTCAGCAAGTGTCAAATTTTATACTGCTCTTGTTATCAATAATTTCCACTAATAGTGCCACCATGTATTCAAAAGGCTTGCGGATGTGACTGAAAAATTATATGAAAATCAACAATTTTTAGTAAAAGAAAATTTTTAGCACCTATGTTCGGCTGAAAAAATCATTCGTCATGGAGCGAAAGCTTGGTTTGCCGTTATCACATTACTGGTGGAGTCACCAAGTACCATTTCATCAAGTATTTTGTAGATACTTGGAATGCAGCCGTTGTTCCACCAACGCACTAAATTGGCTTTCAATTTGAACTGCTATTTTTATAGAAATCGGTTGGAATTGAATCCAGTCAAAAGCACGAGTAGATTTCGGGGATATCTCGACTAAGCAATAAATTGTCTTTTTCAAGCACAGTATAATCCGCCTGGGCATTATAGTTGCTATTTTCGCTGAATCCTCAAACCTCAACTTTATTCACGAGACCTCCAGAGTGTATCTACACCCAAAGATTTACTCCATGAGTGAAGCGCTGGTGTTTCATTGTTTCATGGGAACTCTCTTTCCAGAAAACGCAATTGCGTCGATATTTACATGATTATTGAGCTGAAATGAGCTTTCATTTGACTAAATAACTCGATCTGTCAATTCCGGATCATTGTCTAGTTTCGTCAACCATCCTTCAGCAAACTGTACCCGACGGGCAAAGTAATCTTCGATTAGTTGATTACTCTAATTGAGAGCTGAAAGGCTTCAGTTTTAGCTTCAGGATTCTATTAGCAGTGATCCTCGGCAGCCTATCTTCCCCTGACAGCCTACCAATTGTCTTGCACGGCGATTTGGCATGCCTGTCCAAGACAATAGCTATATTTTCATACCCAGTGGATGGTGTGATCGACCAGGTTTAGACAGGTGGAATGCTGATCCTCTGGTATCAAATTTTCTATTAAAAGCAAGAATAAATTTGTTGCTCGGTGATGGCAAAGACGAGTAATACGTCATGAGGGAATAATTTCAGACAAATTGTTGGATTTTGTTTTACTACTGTAACTTTGTCGCTAAGAGAAATGGCCGAATTAGCCATTAGTAATACCTTAAAGCTTTCTATAACAAAAAATTATGAAATTATCTACACTGGTTGTTGATTTATGAAAGTTCCAACAGTTTTCCTTATTACTGGGACACCTTGTATACATAGAGGAGTAGAGCTTGCCTTCTCAAGACTGAGACTCGTAGGTGCCGATAGGGGAAATAAGGGGTAACTGCCTAAGGGTGGGACCCCCTCAAGCCAAATCTAGCCCTGAAGACCCCGAACCACCTCTGCCTCTCTGCCTCACCGACGGTGCGCGGAAGATTTTCCACAAAAATTTCCAAAAATTGGGAGAATGTTGAAAAAATTGCAAAAATACCGAAATAGCTAAATTTTTAGGAAAAATTGTCAAAACCTGGAGAAAATCGGCACGAATTAGAAGAAATTGGAGAAAATTTTAACAAAAACTTACAAAAATTGGCAAAAAGTTGCTAATGATTTATTTAGCAAAGTTGGACAAAATATGAACTTATAATAATTTCTACATTCTATCCCCTCCCTACAGCCCGCTGTACAGCCCCGCCGAGATCATCTGCCCTCTTAGCTATCATACTTTGGAAACCTATGATCACATGTATATAGTCTAAAAATATATAAAAATAATCCCTAATTTGCAATTTATATCTAAAATTTAATGTAATTTGCCCGTAATTGCCAGAAATTTTGCGCGACCTTCGGTATGCAGGACAGGAGATAACCGGTTGGAAAGGGGGTTGAAAAGGTGTGGGGATATGATAAAGGTAAGTGCGACCTTTAAGGGTAATCCATCCTATCGCCTAAAACACCTAAGATATATGTATACATATATGTATATGTATATATAATTAACTGGAATGCCAACTTTAGGGGTCGGAGGTTATAACGTTAGAAAAAAGAGCAGTGTAGCACGGGGGGTTCTGGGGCGGTAGCCCAACCCCCTCCCCCGACGTAGGCTTAGGCTTAGTAGATGGTTCATATTGGAAGCTTAGCTTAGGCTAAGACTAAACCTTAGGCTATCGCGAACGACATTGCATGCATTATACTTCGGCCCCTAATGTTGAAATGGGCCATCGGTTCGATCTATGATGGTTTTCTATTCGAACATTTTTAGATTATTGCCCTGATGGATGGCAGACAGATCAGGCTGGCAGAGCGCGATGCTATAAACACGTCGTTGCCGATGCTAATTCCAAATTCGATGCCGTGACCGCTGCACAAGCTTGCGCAAATGAGGGAGGGATATTACCTCAGTTTCCAGACAAGGATTCGTTCACAAACTTCTTGTATACCAAGTAAAGCATTATATTACAGTATTGAAAATAGATGGTATATGGTACACTTTATAATCGAAGGGGCAATAAAGTTACACGGCCGTGATTGCAGCTACAAATTTACTAAGTTTGCGCCCATTAAAAAATCCCTACAAAACCAAGTGAAAATTGAGCCCCAGAAATTTTCAAACTACTGGGTAGTTACTAAGTTATACGAGCAGCACTAGGACATGGCACATCAACTATTGAAATAAGACCCATAAATTTTCAAATTCATCGGTTCTGTATAGTATCCAGAAAATTTACCTCCCCAATTTTGAAAAGAATGATCTATAATTATAACTGTATGAATATGTTTGAATGTATAGGAAGATTTTCGCCTTAATGTAGCCACAAGCAAATAAAATCATCATCTCATTTGCTCATTACGGCGCGCAACTTCCAATTTCACCTTTTTCATAGATTTCATAGATCGAAAAAACCACTTCTTAAGGCTAAAAACCGACACTTTGTGCCAAATGTATCCAAAATGGCTAATTGCTAAAGTTAACGCATTAGTAGTCAACCGCACGAAGCGTTAACGTTTGTATTAAGTTTGACAATCTGGTTTAGAATACAACGGAAATTTAGTTTTGGGCTTTGAACGTTAAAGAAATAAAAAGAAAATAAAAAAAATGGCTACGATTCATTACTGAAAAAATTTAGAACCACATTTTCCTGCCCGTAAATGCTCATACCAAAAGCTGAGCTTATACTAAATTATAAATTTTAGGCACACATTTCCGAGAGTTCTACCAATGTTTCGGTTCGTGTTACTTTGTTTATACAGTTGTATTTCCTTAATTTACATCTAAACATCTCACATAATATGATTTTGATTAGTTTGTATCATTTGCACAATATTTAGTGCCGATTTTAATGCGAAATAAATACAAACCATAGCAAATATATGGTTTAGCAGCAGGACATGAACAGTTTTAGTCACCGCTTAGCAATTGGATTGCACGAAACAAGAACTGGATCCAATTAATAAATATTTGCCGTTGAAATAAAAAAATAATAAGCTTTTTGGTCAAATACATTCATCTGCCATCTGATGTACAGTTAAGTCTACATAAGTAACTGTCAAAACCATACATACATGTGCGGCAATCCCTAAAACAGCAGCAGGGGGGTGAACATTATTTTTTTGTTCTTATCGCCAGATTTTAATTTCTTAGGGGAGGTAACCCGATCACCCCCGGAATCGCCGGCTATGAATACATACCAGATATATAATGCAAAATTCATCGGTAGAAAGCGTCAGAGATGCTGCAAATATTTTCCTTAAATACATAAATTTAGCCAGGGGCAAATAAGAGGGAACACAGGGGGCCGCTTCCCAACATTTTCGAGGAAGACATGGTTTGTTGTTTTCCCGCGGTGCCTGTCTACGTTTAGGATCTTGTTCTACTTCTAGTTTCGATTAAGTAATATTTATTGGCTCCAGTTTTTTCTGGAACCATTTGTATATGTTTTGTGTCGTTAAAATTGATATAAAACAAACCGAATTTCCTAATTTAATTGTGTCAACGGAGCATCTAGATTTGATACTAAAATTAAAAATTCGGGATAAGACTTGATCATTATCAACAAATGTGTCACAGAATATTAGTGAATATATTTATTTCACTGTAATAAATATATACTCACATAAAGTTTAGCGAGTTTCTTACAGAATTTTTACTATAGAACCTTAAGGGTCAAGTTATTCGATTAATGGGTTAAAATATTTCGTAAAGTAGCCGGATTAAGGAAAATAAACTTAAATATATACTCCCACTCTATGGACTCCAATGTAATTGGCATCGCGTTTTGGGTAATATATATACGGAGGCAATCTTAGATTCGGTATATATCGATCGTCGCTCTACAAGATTATGGAAGCGGATGGTGTTCCTCAAAAACTCTTTAAAATGATGAAGGTTCTTTTCGAGCCTTCTTTCTGCGCAATATGCGCGGCCAACACTACATCGCAGATATTTGAGGTACGCACCGGTGTTTTGCAGGGCTCGATCCTTTCGACGACCATGTTTAATTTCACAGTATACTGGATGGTGCGAACGGTGCTGAAGCCAGACAATGGCGTTGTATATGACAAGTCAGGAGAACGATTTACCGACGCCGACTACGCGTGCGATATTGCTCCGATCGCAAGCAGTCATCAACAATTATAGTCATTGCTGGATAGATTAAACAACTCCAGTAAATAAATAGGCATAGTCATCAGCAGTAAAGAGACAAGGGTCATATCCTGCTGGACCAAAGTAACCCTGAGTTGTGTAAATAAAATATAGCCATGCCATTCTCGATATGCTAAGCCTATGCCTTAGCCTGGCAAGCTTCTTATATGAAACATACACCTAGCCTAATCCTAAGTAGGGGACAGCTGCCTCCAGCCCCGCCTTAAGCTGTTCCTTTTTTCTAACGCTAAACGTAAATCCCTTCAGGGTTGCAAGGGCGTGCTGTTGCAGCGACCGGAAAACGGAGATATCGATCAACAGTGCGATGCTGGAGGATGCGGCAGAATTTTGCAATCTAGGCAGCATGAACATCGTCACGGCGTCACAATGGCCGCAAACGAGCGGAACACATAGAGAAGCATGCTGAACATGTAGGCGTCCCACAATCGTGGGGTTAGGTATATCAGGTATATATATGCATTGCCCTACTCGCGCTGCTAGTTACATAGAAGTTCACAGGAGAGGGGTGGGGACGGGCTGGGTTAACGCTCATATAGGGTCGAACGCCCAAACCCATATTTAACAGCCTCGAGGCCCTGCACCTCTTCTCATGCCCTGAACGACAAAGGCCAATGGAAATTTTTTAGCAAATGAGTATGAGCATAATTTCAAAAATTTTTATGGAAAAATGTGGATAATTATGAATAAAAATTAGACATACGGAAAAATTTATTGTTTTCCATTCTTTTTCGCACACCCGCCCACATCATCTACCTCCTAAGCCGACGTGAGCTTGGAGACCAATGCAGTAGATTGTAAGAATACATTTATAATGCTACAATGAACTATAATTGCATTCAGTCCATAACATTTGTTTTAATATTTACAGCATATTTCAAGAAGTCAATTCTGATTTTTATATCGGAATGAATGTTTTGAATAGTTCTGTTGTCTGGCAAGGCGAACCACATGTCCTTATCACACCGCTTGCTGCAACTCGAACTCTAAGCCCTGTAAGTTCTCGTTTCAACCAGTAGATTGCTTATATTATACTGTAATTTGTTGAGTTATCGGGTTTGGATTTACCGTCACAGGTGAAATCAAAAGGTAAGTATCAATCAGTGTTTTTATTCAAAAATTTTGCGGTCTTTAAGTCAGTAAGAAAGCGTTGATCGTTTTAATCTGTGGTACACGAAAAGCTAAAACTAATACAGGTTTCGCAGTAACTTTAAACTGTCTGGCAAGGCGAACCACATGTCCTTATCACACCGCTTGCCGCAACTCGAACTCTAAGCCCTGTAAGTTCTGGTTTCAACCAGTAGATTGCTTATATTACTGTAATTTGTTGAATTATCGGGTTTGGATTTACCATAACAGGTGAAATCAAAAGGTAAATATCAATCAGTGTTTTTATTCAAAAATTTTGCGGTCTTTAAGTCAGTAAGAAAGCGTTGATCGTTTTAAGCTGTGGTACACGAAAAGCTAAAACTAATACAGGTTTCGCAGTAGCTTTAAACGTTTGTTGAAGGCACGTCATCTCTTGCAAGAAGCTAGCTATTTGAAAGATCTTATAAAAATGAACCAATTTATCAGTTATCATGAATAAACATGTATTATTAGATCGGCTTGACTGCACGTGATGCTCACGAAGTTGCTGAAAATACTTTCTACATATAGGCTTATATCTGATTTTAGGCTTAGGCTTAGGCTTAAACCCATAAGAACTGAGCTAAACCCAACAACAATGCCAGAAACACAAATGCATATCTCGCTCGTTTGAAGCTAGGATCTTATAACCTTATACAATACATCCTTTGCTCTTAGTTTTATTAGTCAAATTGTGATAACTCACAATAATTTGTCCTTATACTATGCTGGATCTAAATTCGATAGTTTAAAGGCCTTTTCAAAGGCTCAAGCTTTTTGCTCAAAATTTGAGCTCAAAATTTTAACAAATTTTGATCACAATTTGACGCTGATTTATAAAAGAAAATGCTGCAAATCGCTATGTTGCAAAATTTCTTGCTAAATATTGAGCTCAAGCTTTTTCAACATATTTTCCTTTCGCCTGATTGGCTACAATACTACGCATCAAAACCTTGAACGGTGTTCACACGTTCAAACTCCATAAAAATGCAAAAAAGACGGCTTCAAATTTTGATCAAAGTTTGAGAAAAAAGTTTGAGCGTGTGAACACGCTTTTAGCTTTTGTACAATTATTGGCCCGAAGAGACTTTAACTTAGTGTAAGACTAAAGGTTTAAGGCTTTAGTATATTGAGAACGACATAGCATGTATTTCACTTCCGCTCCTAAAACTACATTGAACCAATTATTTATTATTTATGAGTATTAATATTTATTTATATATTTATATATATTTTATATATATATTTATGAATTATTTATGTGCCAGATGTATTATAATCATTGTGAATTTGGCGATATATCTCTCCGTAAGAACTTTACAGAACAGCGAACAACGGCCTCATGCTATATATATTTCATTTCTGATTTGTCTGCTGAAAATTGTGTTTTAATTTTAATAGTTGCAAAAATTACTATATTTCCGCAGATCACATAAAAACCTCAGTAATTTTTGACTAAAATATTATTGTTAGTGCGTTGGATATCCTAAAAAGATGAACATTGTTTTAGGTAACGCTTCCATCTATTCGAAAAACTCCACCCGGCGAACAACAATGTGTCCTATTGAGCCCCACTGAAGGGATATTCAAATTGGTACCATGCAAAACAGAAACAGATGCTGCAATTTGTCAGTTTGGTATGTATATATGCGTAGTGTCGAATTATATACAAAAATTTATTAATTAAATTATTCAGAATAATATTAGGACTCTTATGCTGATCGCTGCATAATTGTTGGGACTCTCTCTGTGATTAACACTATTTTTTACCGATAAAACGTCTGGCCTCTAGATAAAACGGGATTTTCTCTACAACAAGCACAGAAACTTTCCTAATTTTTCGTGCAATATCCACAACTTGAAAACGGATACTTTTCAAAACGAATTTGTGTAAGACAAACTTTACTCAAATTTAGCTATTTTCGTTCATAATATGGTAGCGACTAAACATGTAGAACATTCAAGAGAGGCACAAGCTCTTCACAAGTGGTGGGAACACGCAAAAAAGCTGGATGGGGCCGGTCGTTACATCCATTTTGTTATGACAGACATCAGTTAACATATTTTCGCTTGCTGGTAAAAACTGGGATGGGCCGCCTCTCTCCCTTGCTCACCTCCCTTGGGACGCCCCTGGGCAGATTTCAGCACTCCTACTTAAAATTTTTAATATAAATATAGTCCTCAAAGACTGTCGAATTTGCTACAGGGTTTAATAGTTAGTTCTTGAAGGAGCCGTAATCAATTTTGCAATTGATGTATACGAAATTTATCCGGGTTCCCAACCCAAACAAAGTAAATAAGTCGGAGTCTTCAGAATTACTACTAGACGCAAATGTTAAAAAATGATAATAAAAAATCTACACTTGTATGAACAAAAAGCATTTTTACTAATGGAGATAGGCGTCGAGAAAGAAAAAACAATTAGCAACGGTGGGGTTCGAACCCACGAAGACTTTCGTCCATTGGAACTTAAGTCCAACGCCTTAACCACTCGGCCACGTTGCTACTACAAGAAAAGCAGTATAGCATCGTTTTGTATGTTGGCCACTGTGTGAGTTAATAATAGATACGTATATCAAATATTATGTTTATATTATAGCTACACCAGCGGTAAATAATAAAATGTAGTTGTTTGGAAGTTGTTCTACCTATTGTTATGAGTTTTTTATTTAATATTTTTTTATTTAATTTACTCATTTATTATATTAACAATATATGCATTGTGTTTTATAGCATTGAAAAAACTTGTAGCAAACGCATCACAATGAGGAAGGGTGGGTGGGAAGAGACTTGGGATGCATTAGGCCCCCTACTTTTTACTAACAAACGAGAACAAATTAAGTCTTTCGGTTATAATAAAGTGAGGGCGTGACCGACCGGCAACCTCTACTTTTTTGCTGCACCCCTTCGATTTTAGAGTTTGCGACGCCCCTGTTCAAGAGATCTATGGAGCACCAGCGCAAATGCGTTCTTAATCTTGGGTGCAATTCTATTTTGGGGAGCCCGATACCTATTTTGATATGCAAGCTAAAACTTTTGAGGTCCGCAAAATATTGGGAGACCGGGCACTACGGGATGTGCGCCTATGCTGTAAAAGTCCAATTTTTCAGTATCAGTGAGTTAGTGTGCTATTCAAAATTATAGGGGTCTAAGGAGTAATTGCGAGGTCATCAAAAGAATGCGGTCCAGAGCCTCGCCACCCGCCCACTTAAGGTCGAGCCCCTGCAATCAGCAGTCAGGCGCGCAGAAGATTTTGGGAAAATATGAGGTACAGAACGAAGGACGTGGCCCCAGCTTGACTGGTAGGGAGTGGGGGCAGCTACCCCGTGTTCCCGGCATTCCCGGGTGTCTGGCGGAGCCTCCAAAGGTTCAGGTGGAAACCGTTTTATCGAAGGTTTGCCTTTGACGAAGCAACTCCTTGATCTAAGCAAATTTTGCTAGCCATTTAGCTCGTTGTTACGCCTACGCAGCAACAGCGCATCTGATCTAACACACTGACGCATTTAGGAATTTTTGACGGGGGCGGTCCGACCTTGACCTATTCTTGATTAACAAATTGTTCTAGCATTTGGCATATTTTTGATTTCTTTCAAATTTTTGATGCCCCAAGTAAGGTGTGACGAGGGCTCGAGACGGAGCCACTTAGCCAGAGGGGATGCGGGCGGGCGACGGCACCCCCCCCTCCCTTCCCTGAGGTTGAAACTGTGGCATGATTTTTCATTTGTAACCAACAACTAACTATAACTTGGGAAAATTGATTTAAATTTGTTTCTTTTTGTTATAGTTTAATACAGATATTCCCCTAATATTTTACTTTTACACCAGCCTTTGTAAACTTTACCTAATGGAACATAAATAAACATATAAAAGCTTTGTACCCCCTGAAATCGGTTTACCTCTCTTGTTTGGATTGCTCCGCCTAACATGGAATTCTGGCTACGTGTCTGCCCAATTGATCCGTCAGTGATCTAACAGTTGGCTCAAAAATGAAAATTTTAAATAAAACACTGATAGGGTTAGACACGTAGTTGAATTTCTATTTTGATACAGTGATCTGAGAACAGTCTCGAGTCAGACTATATTTTAAGGTGGTGTGGCAATTTGTTTTGCTGCCTTATATAAATAGAGCATATGAAACCAGGAGTGTAGTAGAGGGGCATCGCAAAGGGGAGGGGACTGTCCCGCACTTTTTGCTGACAAACATGAAAAATAAACTGGAGGGTTATAATAAAATGACTGTAGACAACCGCACCCCCATATTTTTGACAGTCCTCCAGTATTGAGGAGTTTGTGACGCCCCTGCTGCAGTATGCTACTCCAAAGTAACGGGGGGCAAAATGAGATGGAAAATTGGAGAGGTGGGTGAAGCCCGCTACATTCGTGCTGTATCCCTTGCTAAAGATTTTAATTACGTAACAACCATGCCTTTGGGCTTATAGGATTATTTAACCCGTCACACACGATGGCTTCATTGTTTTAAATCTGCAATAGGTTTGTTGTTTTTCTAACAGGACGGTTTATGACAATATAAAATAGTTAAACATTAACACCCAAAATCATCCAGTTTTGATATTTTTCAATTTAGCAATAGCTGTAGGTGAATACAGTGCATTGTCGGGCTTGCTAAATATTATCATCATAAAAGCAATCACACTTGCGTGGCATATTTCTACTACGGGAAGCGCTAGGTACAAAAATAAGGCTACAAATTCTAATTTCAATTGAAAGGCGTTGATATAATTTTCAAGGTTTTTCATCTTTTTGGGAATTGGTGGAAGAAATAAGTGTCCTGTGGTTTACATGTGTGCTGATAATGGCCATAACACTGCCCTTAGCGTAATGCTGGTAGTGTAGAGCGCCGGTCAGATTTTTCGTTGACTGGCCGGCAAACCTTTCGGCAGCAACGTTTGCCTCTTGTATCCAACAGTACTGCTTTCCGTCCTCTCCCAGATTAATTTTGCAAAATTTTTCTGCGATATTTTTCAAAACTTTAGTTTTTGCAGGGCTGATTATCCATGAAATTTTTAAGGCTCATTTTCAATCTGCAAATGTCATTAATATGCGCGTACACATTATTCAATATAGATTCATTCACTGCAAAGTTACGTGCAAAACCACACGCTCTTTACGACCGCAGTTTTTATTATTAGTAACTTGTCTTATCGCCAAGTATGAACTCTAAGTGTTGAATATGTAATTCAGCTATAAGACACACAATATGAGCATGCTGCTTGAGTAGTGGGGAAGATATACCTGATTATTGTGGTCGCAATGTGAAAGTTCATAAATGATGAATTGCTCTACAAAATGAGACCAAAACACATATATAACTAGAGCGGCTGCTGAGATAGCCATTTCGGTGTATATATTTTGGTCCCATGAGTCCCATTCGTTAAAAAACCTTTTTGAGCCAACCTTGAACGTAAACAATGACAATTGCAGCACACCATTTGCAGCTCCATAGAAGATGAATTGCTCTACAAAATGACACCAAATACTCCCATATAGCTTGAGCGTTTGCAGAAATATTACTATTTCCGTATATTTTGGGTCCCATGTCCCCATGGGAAAACTCGTTTTGACCTAATCCTTCTTCATAAATAATGATAATACCTGCATACCATTTGCAGTTACATAGAAGATAAATTGCTGTACAAAATTAAATACCCATATATCTCTAGTGGTTGTGATAATATTAGAATTTCGGTGTATTTTATGTCCTATAGCCCCATTTTAGAACTCATTTTGTCCTAAATCCTACATTCTAAGATAACTACGCAGAAAAACATATGTATACAGTCCTATAGAGGCATATTCGCTCTACAAAATAAGCCCAATTTAAAACCGATGTCCACCGGTTCCCGAGTTATAATAAGTGACGTGATATTTTGGGTCCATAGGGACCCAACCCGTACCCTTTTGGACCGCTTTTTGAGGGGGAAGGCCTTGAGATCGGGCTTCGCACTTAACAAAGATTAACAAATAGAGCTTTCAAATGAGCTATCCCGCTAGTCAATCCGCCCCGCTGAAATTTAGTTATGCGTGTCATCCTCGAAATCCAATAATGGACATTGTCAAATTTTGACAATCGCGGCTTGTAAAGAATTCTACGCTCCGCTATTTTCACTTTTAGACTCAGAATTCAACAATATAACAAATACTTAATATATGCCAATCAGCTTCAACAGCAGATTACATTTTAGAACGAGGCCTACAACGACTATAGTTACCTGGCGACCTCTAATACTTACGGAATAACCGAAAATCAGATAACGCTACACTACATTAGTTGCAATTTTTTGTTGCCTAAATGTGGTAAGACAACCCCGAGACCTTTTGAGTTGACAGGTGGACTGTAATGGTCGCATTCGAAAACATTTTGATATATCTACAGTGGGACAGCGCAACGATGCTTAGTGCTTAATACAGATTTGCGTACGCACAGATCTTATATTGATTACAGTAAAAGAAGTGTTAATATTTTCCATATATTGACGGAGTTACGTTTTGCTTTGCCATTAGCAAACCTTAAATAAAATATACAATTTATTTATACAACACTTAACAACATCAAATTGTACGTAAAACCGTCAAAGTACAGCATGATATTCCATTCAATACACCGGCAGGCCGGAAAACCGGCCTACCCGTAAACGGCCAGCTGGAATGCCGGCCTCGCCGGCCGGGGGCCCGTGTAATCGCCGGCCGCCCCGCGGCTTTTCCGGCCAGTGTCCAACATCATTTGCAAGTACATTTTTTCCTGTTGAGATTTTGAAGGTACCCAGGTAGCTCAATAAGAACTGTGTAATAGCTACTAACCTCAGCCTAGCAACACTCAGTCTATTTCTCCTCCCTGTGCGAATTTATATTGTTAATAGTTGTACCATTTAGATTTGTATTAGTGTGGCTTGGCTAGGGTGTAGAAACGCTAATAAATTTTAAAAAGTCATTTTGATTAGAGGAATAACGGACACTGGAAGTAAATGGGGTCTTTTGCATTTTTATGAATATATAGGCACCTTCAATTGGTACAGCATATGAGGTCATAAGCGAAAATATGATACTTCTCTGCATGCACTCTAATGTTGACTCTTGCTTAGTGGAACTAGTATTGTTAGCCTTACCTTCTCCTTAGGGTTGGGGTCAAAACACATTAACCTACCAACTCTAAGTCCACATTTGCGGATGATTCGGCTGAATCGATTACAGTTATCAAACCGACGATAGCCCTCAAGTCTTGGGGTCCAATCTACCCTGTGCCACAACTGCAGGATCACTGTATGTTAATTTTCCTACAAAAATGAAAGGGCAAAGCCGAAAACGTACGTGTCATGAAACACAGGTTTGCATTAAAATGCTGGAAATATTCGTACTCCGTCCCTAATCGCTCTTGGGAATTCGAGCAATACTCAGACGCTCGCTTACTTACCTCATAGCCTGTTTCGTAAACCTAATTTTCGACTAATACAGTTGTTTAAAATAGTCTCTGCAATCGCTGCTATATTTTTTGGTTTATTTCTAGAATGCCGTCGCCAATCTAAGCCTCAGGGTACAGCTAGCCTGAGGCTTAGGCTGGTGAGTTCTAAAAAGATCGGTGGTTTTCCATTCCACGTATTTCAGTGATCGATCACTGCCGTATAATTTCGAACACTAGCGTCGTTCAAAATTCAATCATTCGTCCGCCGAAAACGTGTGATAACAACGCTCAGTGTAAGCGTGATAGCGAGGAATGTACAAAATACGATCGCGTGGGTATACATTTTTGCTGCTCGAGCAATCGCACCGATGATGACACCAGTTTTCGGCCACTGTTGCCCGGAAATGTTGTATTGGTAACAGTACCACCGCCTGGATGGAGACGACAAAATCCGAAGACTATCCAGCAGAAAAATAATTAGTACTGCGTTAACGAGAATCGTGTTTGTGTGGCGTTTTGTATATATAA
The DNA here is from genome assembly GCA_030248225.1 of Trileptium ribeirensis. Taxonomy (NCBI): domain Eukaryota; kingdom Metazoa; phylum Nematoda; class Enoplea; order Enoplida; family Thoracostomopsidae; genus Trileptium; species Trileptium ribeirensis. The sequence goes on from JASANE010029641.1 coordinate 36,899, forward strand.
ATACGGCTGGATTTTACCCTGAGTAAACCAAGTATTCTGCAAAAAAATTGGTTTCAACCCATATATGCTCTCCGATGTCACATGGTGTAGCCGAGCCATAAGGAAGGTAGCCGGTCGCCGGTAGGGGTGATAGAGCCTTCGAAATTTACGGTTTGGTAACCTGCCGCGCCGCCAGTGGAGGGTCGAGCGAAAGTCGGTGGTGCTTGGAACGCCTCAGGGGTGTCTGCCACCCTATGAGCATGTATGTTTCAACTCTCTACGGCCTGAACCAAAGAGGAACATTGACGCGTTCTTGTAAATTTTTAGTAGATACATTCCAAACTCATAAGTTTTTTTAATTTGTCATTAATACTAGGCATAGACATCGGGTAGCAAACCGCTATCCCGACAACCGACCCAGCTAAACTACCCGGGTACCCTATTAGCTACGCAAGTACCCGACACGAGCTCTTGTATTTCTCGTAAGCCGCGGTACCAACTCACATTTCCGCATCTGCGACATTCAAATCAGGTGCCACAATTTCTAAACAACCATTGTAGTATGTTATGGCGTCAGGCTTAAGCAAATGTTTCTTCCCGTCTGTTATACATGCTGTGTGCTGAGATGCACATATTGGCTCATGAAAATTGTGTGAAGACTAACCAAAGGTCTAATGCTTGGACCAAACTGCGCTGCGTCGCGTTATGATGATGTGTTCGGAAGTAGAAAGATTAAAGGTGCCATTATATATATATGTACCAGTTAACCAGCGGTTGGGTGTTTTTTCATGATAAACATGCACAAGTTCGTGATAAGATAGACGTGTTATTTCCTCGTGTACAAAGTAAAAGAAGATTTCGGCTGACGAAAAACCATGACAAGGGTTGGCTTTCCGAGAAAAATAGAGAAAGTTAACAGTAGATTATTCAATTTCTTCGCTTGTGTAGCTGCCACCTCAATGCAAAGTCAAGATTATGGCTTAAAAATGACCGATTCAAATTTGACTCAACGTTATTGCTATGTATGAAGAATAAAACGCATATTTAAGCTTTTCATAACATGTAAATTGATTTATTTTTACGGAAAAAATTTTTTGTGATTATCTCAATTTGTGTACCAAAATATATAACAATTCTGAGTCAGGGTTGGGCACTGGAAAAATGGTTTTTCCTATCCCCCTGCCCGGAAAAATACTATTTCAGTATTTTGGAGTCGAAAATAGTTGGAAAACCTTAATGCAACAAAATATTACACCCGTGAGCATTATTTACATCAGTTGAAACAGCCTCTACGTTTCATGCGTATAATTTATATGGTAGAAATGGTACAACTATACCTTTCAAGTATCAACTAAATTTATAATCTAACCATAAGCATAGCTTGATTCCTTAACCGTATCAGAAACTTTTGCCCGATGGTAAATATAAATTAAATAGGCCCGGTACTGAATAGAGCCATGGGATTTGTATCGAGCATATGAAAGTAGTAAATTAGGCAGACACAGGCTAAGCACACATGCCCCCAGGTGAATATGGGAGGGTAGCTGGTTACCCATAAAGTCAGCCCCATTCCAAGAAAAACCAAAAACGTAAGGGTTACCCCCCTTGGTATTTATCTAACATTATCCCACTCCCCGCACCGGTCTGTTACCTGTGATAGATAGCCGCGGGCATGTATGGTAGTTTTACCACGACGGATCATAAACTAAATTGATCGACAGTTGGATCGTAGACTTAAATTACATACTCTATTGTATTAATGCTCTTCCAGCATCACTTGGATGGTGGGCAGGTTGACACCAGTTAGTAAGTTTACACAATACTAAAGATATGAAGTACTTTCACTATTTATTCGAACCAAATAATTATACGCACTTCTTTAGTTATAGCCACCGTGTGGTTTTCACATAACCCTGCCGCTGGAAAGATTAGGTGTCGCTGCACTGTGTGGTTGCAAATTCTGTGTGACAACATTGCAGTTTTAGACCGGTTTCAGTAATTAGGGCATTGACAATCAACATCGCGATCCAATTTCGCATAAAACTGTGTTTCCTGCTACTTTTCTAACAGGCTAACAGTGAAATTAGACTTTTCCATTATTTTCCGGTCGGACTTTTTCCCGGAAAAAACCAACCCTGCTCTGAATGCAAAATTAAATTTCGTTTTTCGACTTCCGGTTAAACCGTTGTCTGCCTTCAACCGTGACACCTCACCCGCATAAGTCTAAGCTTACACATACACACATTTTAGATTGTTTAAAGCCTGTTTAATACATAGTTAACTAATACATTGTACACGGTGTTTCCAATGTTTGAAACTTGGAAAACGGGAAAATTGGGAAACAGGAAAACCTGAGAAATAGGAAACTCGGTAAAGTGTTTGAAACTGCATAAAGTTGGGAAACGCGAATCTCGGGAAACTGGAAAACCCCGGTAACTATAAGTTGGAGGCCAATGTAGCCTTTATGCACGGAAGTGAAATGTCTGTTATGCCGTTCCGATATACTAACCCTAATCTAAGTTCCCTATTGCAGCTATGTACTAAGCCGGGGACTGCCGCCCCCCGCTCTAAGATTTTCGTTTTCCTAAAGCTATAACGTCCGGCCCGTAAAGGTGACATGGGCCCTTAATTTGGCCCCATATTTCCATCGAAAAAGGGAAAAGTGTACACCAGTGTTGCCAAAGTGCAGGTCGCAGATTAAATTTTAGCTTTCAGAACCGATGAACTCCATGACATTCCACGGAAAGTCTCTTGGACCGTTTACGGTATCAAATCTTGAGCAACAAATATACCCTAATCGCTGCTATGGCAAAAATCATTGACGGGACCCCTCCATTTTCACGTCCTTAAGCGGGAATCTATATCGTTAATTGTGCAATATCTTAAGCAGGACTATTCGAAAGTAGATATAAAGTGTTGTCCTGCGAATGTGAAAAATGTACATACAACTCACTTCAACAATTAAGCAAACGACTTTATTCGGTACACAAACCTGTCATGACATTTATTATTACAATTAGGTAGGTGTTTTAAAGCATGCACTACAGACTATCTTATATACAACTCCCGAAGTATATATCTACACTGATTTTATTTAATTCTAAGTTAGAAAATCTCAGCGCACACCACATCTGTAATCCTGAATTTTTCTGCAACGTCTATGACAGCAATACTATAATACTGAACATTCAACTTATACAAGATGTCCACAGATTCCAATGGGATTTCTTCTAAGCCTAAACAAAGAAACTATCGTGTTCGAAAGCAGCACACTAAAAAGCGGTTTCCTGTTTTCAACTATATATATAGCCCTATTTACAATATACATAGCTTAAAACTTGGGCCATCATGCAGGCCATACAGGTTGCGCCAATAATCACGCTATTGTGAGGTAAGATTGAGTGTTATATATACTATTAGTCTTTCCCGAACGCCCACACATTTTCCAAAAGTGTATATTACTTTCCTAGTGGCTTTTACGTTGATGTTTTACATACTATTTCCTATAAGAAAGTCTGATATTTGTTGCGGTACTGATCTTTGCTTTACATCCAGGCCCTGATCTGCGCCCTATACCTATCTGGTACCAACAAAACACAACAGGATTTACGAAGAAATGGTGTGTTTAAAATTCCAGAAAACAAATGTAATATTATATGCAGCATAATATACATAACTCGGCACGTTTAAAGTTGACAAAATTGTCACCGTATTTATAACCTGCACCAGTATTTGAATATATAGTTTTACGAAGTGTGGAATAAAAACAACGTCTAATTTGACTTGGTTTGATCCAGCCTTTTGTAAAATAAAGCTATATTGTGAAACTTCGCTTTCGTACGCTACCGTATCACCAGCTAATCCAAAAAAAACGCAGCAATAAATTATTTGATTAGGTATATATAGATATATATATCAGAATAGATATATATCATTTGCTTTTCACTAAAAAAGAGAAGTGAGATAGTAAAATGAGAAGTTCTAATTTAAGAAATTCAATAAATTAAAATATGAAGATATAAGTAATATGTATATTCTATAATACATTTAAATTGATATATTCTATAACGATACTAATAATTATTTATCTAGTTACAATTTCGCAACGTGGTACCGTTTTAAAACAACGCTAATCCTACACTACGTACAAAACAACAACGGTTTTCAGTTTTAGATTACATCCTTATATTACAATTACAGATTACGGAATTTACAGGTTACAGTTTTTAGAAATTATATGTTCTGATATTTCGCGACCACAGACGCCAAAATATCACCATCGAAGATTTTTGTCGTATATAAAATCCTCATTCCTTATTGTGGCCAATCTTGTGATTTTGCATTTTAAATTGAACACGATTGTTTTTGAAATACAAATATATGCATGTTTTAAACACACCACATAAAATAGAAAACTATCCATAAGCAACAACTAGTGACTATCATGAGGTACCGGAGGATATAACAATACTATAACTAAATTCAAATGAAGCTGCGTTAGTACTCTCAGATTTTCAGGTCTATAGAGTTCAAAATAAGCTGATTAAAACTTTGAATGGAAAAAACGTAGGAAATTGTACTACTTCTAAACATGCGCTGTTTTCAAATCAACCTTGCTCCGATTTCTACATTATTCATGTGAACGATGTTCAGATGTATAAATTTTGACTTAAGCAAAAAGTACAAAATATTTCGGATTTTGATCTGAAAATCTGAATAAGGTATCGTCGCAGCATTTAGTACAAAATATCAGTATGGTTGAGAAATTCATCAATTACATATGCAAATGCAAAACAATAATATGATCTTAAATGTAATGTCCAAATCTGTTTATCAACAATTTCATCAAAAATGCTTATATTAATGCTATCACTGTCGTCCACACTCTTCTCGTGATAAAAACGAACTTCTCTAGGGTTGTAATCATATACGACAAGCATCAAGTAATTCTGTACCTAAGCCCGATTGCTGCTGCAAATCTACATTTAGTTACATGCTGTCCATGCTTTCATTAATTTTATAGAAATTTCTAGCAATTTTGAATAAAAAAGCATTAGGCTGTTCCGCACTTTCCAATCATTAAGTTTATATGATTCTATATTATTATAAATACGTTTTATTATGTTTAATAAATATACTATTGATAGGTGTCCCTGGGTTGATCCCCTGAGTTGTATTAATTCCTGCGCCCAGAAGGCGTGCAAAAATACTTTTGAGAAAAACAGCAAAAATTGGGGAAAATCTAAAAATTTACCACCCCTGCCCAAACGTTCCGCACGCCGGAACCATCCACCTCCATGAGCCGACGGACCTTTGGACACCTACGATACATTACACATAAATCATATTTACTAATATAGCAAATAACGAAGTACATATCCAGTGCTATATTGCTATAAGACCATTTTTACAGTACCAACAAAAAACGAATACCTGAATCACCGAAGTTAAAATACCTACAACAGGCTGTGATAAATCATAGTGTACTGTACAACTTGAAATATGTAGTCCGTTTGATACCTGCGAGATGGTACTACGCAAACCGGTCTTATCTTTATCAAAACGACACATACAACCTCTACACCTTCATAGTTTATAGTTTAGGATATCATTATACAGTCTGATTTATACTTATCGTCTTAAACTTACATGTTTGGTCAAGGCAAAATAATGCTTTTTAGCCGACACATACATATTAAAATATGGTTAGGACACAATATCAAAGCTAAAAGTTTTTTTACACAGCAAAACTTAGTTTGTACTACAAAAACTACAGAAGAGTGGTATACGAGAAGATAACGTGAGCGGAAGAACAAGTCAGTGTTATTTTACAACAAACAATTTGAACTATACAAAACCGGTCAAAAATAACTAAAACAATTATTCTGTATAATATAGAACTCTAAAAAATACAGTGAGATGATTGGAGCACAAAAAGTAACAATATTTGAAAACTTCAAATTCTAAAAACTTGAGGCCAATGTAAACATTAGGCGAAACGCATGCTATAACAAGCTTCACATCTTATATAAGACATAAACTAAGCTTCATGTTCCAGCTCCCTGCACCACCGCAGCGCTAATTCGGTGACATGGATCGAAATAAAAAAAGAATAATTATAGTAATGTTAATAGTTATACTTTCATACCGCGGAGCCACAAATTTTAGAAACACGAAGCATCATTATTATGTTTACATTCTATTGCATGCTGGTTTCATGACAACTACTAAACTATTCTTCCTGTTCGTTGCCGCCGTAATAAAAATCTGATACTAATGTCATCTAATAGCTGGAACAAAGTATCGATACGCTGGTTAGATATAAATAATCTCGAATAAATTATATATGATAAATTATAAATATAACTATAAATATAATAGTTGTGTACAATGCAAGATAACAAGTCTACAGTCATAACTCATTACAATATAATTAGTCGTTTGCGAGCACTGTTTTTGGTTTCATTTGTAATGTTATTTTGATCACGTCTCGATCGAAATCTACAGAAGTGAGCAGAAATGGAGGAGCAAATTAGCAGTTACATTATGAGGATGTCCTAAAACGAAATAACGTCATAAATGAATATTGAATTATCATAGGAAAGACGCAAATGAATATCCTGCGGTACATAAAAATACAGTCATTGATAAAATCAAACCACAGTTCCGCAAAACATTCAGAACCGACACTGTTCCTTGTTAGATCAATAATTTTGATATATTTAATTAGTAATTTTAAATAATTATATATACTTATGCAAATTATTTTTTTCATTTAACTCAAAATTTTTAAATCTAATTCACTCGAAAACATTGAAAAATTTATGTCTTTTCGGTTGCACCCCCGCCCATAATAATGGTCAACATTCAAGTTACAGCGAGAATTTTGTTACTGTTCTGTCCAGCTCGACAATGATGTTCAGAAAATAAATATCTATTTGGTCACATTTATGACAAAATTAATTTTTCCAATTTTTTTGGGCTAGCAGTAGTACTTGGTAGCCAAATTTCGAATAAATTTTATTCGCGATAGATTTATACTTTTACATAAATTTGGAATCGGAAAAAGTGAATGACTGAAATAGATATTTTCTGAACCGACTCGTTGAGCTGAATCGAACGGTACCACAACTGTAGCATCAAAATGATCATTTTTGAGCTGTAAGGTACAGTTACAATCAGAATTAAGTGCTTATAAAATCGAACGAAAACGCAATCGATCGATCTGCGTTTAAACGAAATGCTTTAAATTAAACGCAAACTAACATTTTTCAATTGTTTTTTTATTTTGACGCAATCGAAATTCGTTAAATTAATCGACTTTCGTTTAAACGATCGATTTTCGTTTAAACGCAAACAATCGAAATCGAACGAAACTTCGATCGATTTTTGATCACTTAATTCTGATTGTAACTGTATAGCGGAGGACCCAAAATTTTTTCGGTTATTGCACATATGATGGACGATTTATTATTTATAGTGTGTGATAACTCACAACCCAAATGATCAAATTATTTTATATGCATCTTTTGATACATCGGTCCCAACAGCCAACCAACAATGTTAAATATTGCTACCAATAAACTTCACACATTAAAACTATATTAAATTAAAATAATCATTTAATATTCACACCAAAGGGCGTCACAAAAAATTTTTTAGGTAAATTTTACAAAATGTTTTGTTGTAAGTAGATGTTGTAGACATGCTAGAGACACATTTGTTAACGTCAATTCCTGTATTACCTAAAATATCGTTTAATATTCACGCCGTAGGGCATCACAAAAATTTTTATGTAAATTTTACAAAATGTTTTGTTGTAAGTAGATGTTGTAGACATGCTAGAGACACATTTGTTAACGTCAATTCCTGTATTACCTAAAATATCGTTTAATATTCACGCCGTAGGGCATCACAAAAATTTTTATGTAAATTTTACAAAATGTTTTGTTGTAAGTATATGTTGTAGACATGCTAGAGACACATTTGTTAACGTCAATTCCTGTATTACCTAAAATATCGTTTAATATTCACGCCAAAGGGCATCACAAAAAATTTTTATGTAAATTTTACAAAATGTTTTATTGTAAGTAAATGTTGAAGACATGCTAGAGACACATTTTTGTTAACGTCAATTCTGCACGAAAGTCACCAAAAATATTTTCGTTATTTTATTTCAGTCCAATGTTATTGTTGGATATGACTAGCCTGAACCTGGGTTATTTTTCAAAACCGAAGGTGGGGCAAATGGATGGATGTTTTTAGAAATTTCGGAGAATTTCAAAAATTCATCGTACCAATATTTAATGTTTACGCAATTCCATAAAATTTCGAGCTTCCGAATAGAAATTTTGTAATAATACTGTAAATATTTTTATATTTATATATTGAATAAGAAAGGCTGGCCTTTGTATATGGAAGAAGAAAAATGTCAAGGGTTCCGATATAGCGGAAAAGGGGTGACGCCTCATGTTCGGCCGCTGACCCCTATTGCCACCTTCCCCACCCACTGACAACGTTTAACCCCTTAAATTTTCGATTTTGACCCAGAGAAATTTTTATCTCCGACCAACGTAAGCTGCAATTTTAGCGAAATCTATTATTTTTGGCCATCTCTGCCGTTGAATGCAGTAAAACTGACACAGAAAGGTATATAAAAAGGCACATGAAAAGATACTACGTTATATTAATATAATAATATATGTATGTAATATAATATATAAAATATATGCGCTCCCTATTAACCTTTCTCCCACCCCGTGAACTCGGTGTCAGACTTGATCTCAAGAGCCCCAAACTATTCCTAGAGGCCTGTTAGAACCCCCATTGAACCAGATCAGCCCGATATTTTGTCTAGTGGTACGAACCGTGATCTGGTTTCTTTAGACTATCAAAAACGATCTGGAATTCTTGACCCCAAGAGTTCTATTGTTTCAAATTACTTGGGCTGATCCCTAGTTTATCTAGTTTAAAGCACCGTAGCTCAGAAAACGTCACACTATTCATATTTAATAAGGGAAATTTCAGCCCCACAAGGAAAGATTTGGGAATTTTTAGCCAAAAATATGCAAAAATTGGCATATTTGTATATTTATAGTCTAAAAGATGAAAATTCGATATTTTGGTTGACGAAAAAGGAAAATTTACCTCTGAAGAAAGCATGTTTGCATCTAAACCGCAGTATTTTTCTAGTTTCTATTAAGAGCAAAAATTGATGGGCATTTTTAAATTTTTGCGCCCAAATTTAAACTAAGGTTAGCATTTACTCCCAGATATATCCAAAAAACCCCTGGCCTGAATAGATGAATAGACTTGTTTTATCATAAGCCCTTTACCATTCTTAACGTAAATTATCTACGGAAATCACCAAAAATATTTTCGTTTCTTGATTTTAGTATAACGTTAGTGGTTTTAGTAGTTGTAGCGTAGTCATTATTACAAAGAGTCAATTTAATCTCCTGAAACAAATCCTAAAGTTTTTCACTTAGAAAACCAGCTCACAGTCTGGCACGCGGTGCCTGAAGCCCACACCAAGCCACGACACAAGTTTTGAGATTATCCTATGCTTGCAAAAAATATCGCCGATGATACTAGAGCTCGGGTTCAGAATATTGAAAACAGTAGCTACTAACTGTATTTGACCAACAAACGATTCTGTTATTTTGAAATTTACGCGTTTTAGAACAAGAATATCTTAGCAAGTTCGCGGCGTGATTAGCGTTTGCAGCTGAAAAATTTGAGTCTTTTCGGTTGCACCCCCGCCCATAATAATGGTCAACATTGAAGTTACAGCGAGAATTTTGTTACTGTTCTGTCCAGCTCGACAATGATGTTCAGAAAATAAATATCTATTTGGTCACATTTATGACAAAATTATTTTTCCAATTTTTTTGGGCTAGCAGTAGTACTTGGTAGCCAAATTTCGAATAAATTTTATTCGCGATAGATTTATACTTTTACATAAATTTGGAATCGGAAAAAGTGAATGACTGAAATAGATATTTTCTGAACCGACTCGTTGAGCTGAATCGAACGGTACCACAACTGTAGCATCAAAATGATCATTTTTGAGCTGTAAGGTACAGTTACAATCAGAATTAAGTGCTTATAAAATCGAACGAAAACGCAATCGATCGATCTGCGTTTAAACGAAATGCTTTAAATTAAACGCAAACTAACATTTTTCAATTGTTTTGTTATTTTGACGCAATCGAAATTCGTTAAATTAATCGACTTTCGTTAAAACGATCGATTTTCGTTTAAACGCAAACAATCGAAATCGAACGAAACTTCGATCGATTTTTGATCACTTAATTCTGATTGTAACTGTATAGCGGAGGACCCAAAATTTTTTCGGTTATTGCACATATGATGGACGATTTATTATTTATAGTGTGTGATAACTCACAACCCAAATGATCAAATTATTTTATATGCATCTTTTGATACATCGGTCCCAACAGCCAACCAACAATGTTAAATATTGCTACTAATAAACTTCACACATTAAAACTATATTAAATTAAAATAATCATTTAATATTCACACCAAAGGGCGTCACAAAAAATTTTTTAGGTAAATTTTACAAAATGTTTTGTTGTAAGTAGATGTTGTAGACATGCTAGAGACACATTTGTTAACGTCAATTCCTGTATTACCTAAAATATCGTTTAATATTCACGCCGTAGGGCATCACAAAAATTTTTATGTAAATTTTACAAAATGTTTTGTTGTAAGTATATGTTGTAGACATGCTAGAGACACATTTGTTAACGTCAATTCCTGTATTACCTAAAATATCGTTTAATATTCACGCCGTAGGGCATCACAAAAATTTTTATGTAAATTTTACAAAATGTTTTGTTGTAAGTATATGTTGTAGACATGCTAGAGACACATTTGTTAACGTCAATTCCTGTATTACCTAAAATATCGTTTAATATTCACGCCGTAGGGCATCACAAAAATTTTTATGTAAATTTTACAAAATGTTTTGTTGTAAGTATATGTTGTAGACATGCTAGAGACACATTTGTTAACGCCAATTCTTGTATTACCTAAAATAATCATTTAATATTCACACCAAAGGGCGTCACAAAAAATTTTTTAGGTAAATTTTACAAAATGTTTTGTTGTAAGTAGATGTTGTAGACATGCTAGAGACACATTTGTTAACGTCAATTCCTGTATTACCTAAAATATCGTTTAATATTCACGCCGTAGGGCATCACAAAAATTTTTATGTAAATTTTACAAAATGTTTTGTTGTAAGTATATGTTGTAGACATGCTAGAGACACATTTGTTAACGTCAATTCCTGTATTACCTAAAATATCGTTTAATATTCACGCCGTAGGGCATCACAAAAATTTTTATGTAAATTTTACAAAATGTTTTGTTGTAAGTATATGTTGTAGACATGCTAGAGACACATTTGTTAACGTCAATTCCTGTATTACCTAAAATATCGTTTAATATTCACGCCGTAGGGCATCACAAAAATTTTTATGTAAATTTTACAAAATGTTTTGTTGTAAGTATATGTTGTAGACATGCTAGAGACACATTTGTTAACGCCAATTCTTGTATTACCTAAAATATCGTTTAATATTCACGCCAAAGGGCATCACAAAAAATTTTTATGTAAATTTTACAAAATGTTTTATTGTAAGTAAATGTTGAAGACATGCTAGAGACACATTTTTGTTAACGTCAATTCTGCACGAAAGTCACCAAAAATATTTTCGTTATTTTATTTCAGTCCAATGTTATTGTTGGATATGACTAGCCTGAACCTGGGTTATTTTTCAAAACCGAAGGTGGGGCAAATGGATGGATGTTTTTAGAAATTTCGGAGAATTTCAAAAATTCATCGCACCAATATTTAATATTTACGCAATTCCATAAAATTTCGAGCTTCCAAATAGAAATTTTGTAATAATACTGTAAATATTTTTATATTTATATATTGAATAAGAAAGGCTGGCCTTTGTATATGGAAGAAGAAAAATGTCAAGGGTTCCGATATAGCGGAAAAGGGGTGACGCCTCATGTTCGGCCACTGACCCCTATTGCCACCTTCCCCACCCACTGACAACGTTTAACCCCTTAAATTTTCGATTTTGACCCAGAGAAATTTTTATCTCCGACCAACGTAAGCTGCAATTTTAGCGAAATCTATTATTTTTGGCCATCTCTGCCGTTGAATGCAGTAAAACTGACACAGAAAGGTATATAAAAAGGCACATGAAAAGATACTACGTTATATTAATATAATAATATATGTATGTAATATACAGGGAGTAACCGGAATTCCGGTTCCGGTTCCGGTTCCGGCGAAAATCGTGTTCCGGTTCCGGTTCCGGCAAAGGGCAAAAACCATACCGGAACCGGAATTCCGGTTTAAAAATTCTGTTTGAAATTTTCCACGTTTTTTGCTTTATCCTGTAATCCAAACATATGTAATACATATTATACAATGATCAAGCTCCAATACAACCAAGCAAGAGAAAAGATTAACTAACCAATTTGCCGTGTAAAACGTAAGTAGGGCACATAATTTGAGCAGGAATTTTTCATAATAACCTGCAGAAGTTTGTTAAATCAAAGCCAGGTCGATGTGTAGCAGCTATTTTACACATCCAGAAGTCTGTGGGATACGTTTGAATTAAACCGATCCAAATCGGTAACAGAGTATGGCTTACGCAGAAGTACTTAGGGTATGCGTGGCTAACATAAATTGCGTCAAGCACCCGCCAGCGCGCTTGTAAACTTGGTAAATCAGTCTAAATTGAAGTAAACTAACGTTATCTGCAACGCAGCTAGAAACTGCTTTGTTGGCAATGAACTGTATTTATTGAAACTGTGCGAGCAGCATCACAGTGTGTCTTATTTATAGCATTCTGATTAGAAAGTTATCATCATTATGATCTAACTGACGGGCACTGTTTGTCCAACGCTAGCCTAAACAGTGTCTCTGACCACTGATCAGAAAATTACCTTCTATCTATTATTTTCTCTTAGAATCATATAAACCAATAATTTTAAGTTTCCTACAGAAGAACATACAACAAACGTATGCGTAGTAAAGAGAGGCGACTGGACACGGAGCGAAAGTGTGTATTCTACGCTCCAAGCTTTGTAAGCATATTCGAATTGACGCAGTATATGCAATGGTGTATAGTGGAAGGCATTTTTGCTCTGGGTGTCCAAAAATCGACATATTTGATCGATAAATAAACATTATTAGCTTCATCAGTCTCTTTAAAGTTTCAGAAAGGCAATAATACCATCGCAAAACCTTAAGTTTAATGTAAAAGTTATTTTTAATGCATTTTAAATCCACTATACCTTCATTTCTTCCATCATCTGTTTTACTACATATAAATTTCGAAGACCAGGTTCCGGTTCCGGTTCCGGATCCGGTTTAAATGGACGGTTCCGGTTGCTGGTTCCGGTTCCGGTAAATTTCGGTTCCGGTTATTCCCTGGTAATATAATATATAAAATATATGCGCTCCCTATTAACCTTTCTCCCACCCCGTGAACTCGGTGTCAGACTTGATCTCAAGAGCCCCAAACTATTCCTAGAGGCCTGTTAGAACCCCCATTGAACCAGATCAGCCCGATATTTTGTCTAGTGGTACGAACCGTGATTTGGTTTCTTTAGACTACCAAAAACGATCTGGAATTCTTGACCCCAAGAGTTCTATTGTTTCAAATTACTTGGGCTGATCCCTAGTTTATCTAGTTTAAAGCACCGTAGCTCAGAAAACGTCACACTATTCATATTTAATAAGGGAAATTTCAGCCCCACAAGGAAAGATTTGGGAATTTTTAGCCAAAAATATGCAAAAATTGGCATATTTGTATATTTATAGTCTAAAAGATGAAAATTCGATATTTTGGTTGACGAAAAAGGAAAATTTACCTCTGAAGAAAGCATGTTTGCATCTAAACCGCAGTATTTTTCTAGTTTCTATTAAGAGCAAAAATTGATGGGCATTTTTAAATTTTTGCGCCCAAATTTAAACTAAGGTTAGCATTTACTCCCAGATATATCCAAAAAACCCCTGGCCTGAATAGATGAATAGACTTGTTTTATCATAAGCCCTTTACCCATTCTTAAATTATCTACGGAAATCACCAAAAATATTTTCGTTTCTTGATTTTAGTATAACGTTAGTGGTTTTAGTAGTTGTAGCGTAGTCATTATTACAAAGAGTCAATTTAATCTCCTGAAACAAATCCTAAAGTTTTTCACTTAGAAAACCAGCTCACAGTCTGGCACGCGGTGCCTGAAGCCCACACCAAGCCACGACACAAGTTTTGAGATTATCCTATGCTTGCAAAAAATATCGCCGATGATACTAGAGCTCGGGTTCAGAATATTGAAAGCAGTAGCTACTAACTGTATTTGACCAACAAACGATTCTGTTATTTTGAAATTTACGCGTTTTAGAACAAGAATATCTTAGCAAGTTCGCGGCGTGATTAGCGTTTGCAGCTGAAAAATTTGAGTCTCCATCCTAAATTTGGAATTGCCAGTCATCCTGACGCTAACATAATATATTGCTAGCAACTTGCTCGCGTGAAAGGCAGCAATTATTTCTCGACGAGTTGTGTATATAGTTCGAGAACTAAATTACAATGTTAAGTTATTTTACAAATGATATCCTTCACACATGGACAGAAATAAAAGCAAATTGTGTGCGAATGATCAGCGAATAACTATTGAACATTCTTATTAATTTTTCATGGACTATTCGCAACAATTCGTTTTTATTTCTATCCGAAATTTATTGTTTTATCCATTTTGTCGCCAGCATAACAAATTAATCCAAACCATTTAGTTAAATTTATTATACCTGTGTAAAAAGTATTACTCGTGGAAGCAAAACGTAGACCAGCTTCTGTCGGTCGACAAAACTGATAACATTCTACATGTGTTCAGGGTGATTGGCCAAGCAGTTGATCATTTCTTTTGGTTTAATTTCGCCAATGCACACCCTGTGCACGGCGGTAAACAGTGGGAACCTGCAACAAAAAAGTCAACTGCTTGAGTAAGAATAGAAATTTATGTGAAGTGTTTTCATTTTGCTATTTGTATTTTACTATTCAATACAACCCTCCCCAAGAAAATTGCTAATAATTATTAATTTTGACTTATCTATATTTCATATCGTATAGGAACTTCGAAAAATGGAAATAACACATAGTAATAAATTCAGTATGCAAGTGCAAATTATAATTTGATCACTGGCTCGCCCGCTATAATGAATAACACCTTGGTATGTTGGCAAAACTACCATCCCTAGACATCACCTCAAATAAAAACGCGGGTGTTTCGCCAGAAACACCTTGCTGTATTCCCATGTAGTTACATTTTCAAGCTTCCGAAAGTTTGCTATTGCAAGTGGTACTCTATCCCGTCTTACTGAAGACACTGCATCGATATTCTAGTTATATAATGAAAACATCAAAATTATTATTTCGATCTAGCTTCCGGCAAATAAGGGATGGGAACCTGATCTCTTAATTCCTCGAATTTGAATTTGTCCGCCCTTTGTTCATGGCAACATGCAAAGTGTTATGGCTAATTCCGCCGTAACCAGATTTTTACTTTCGTTTCGAGACAAATATTTAAGTTTTTCTAAACTCCGTTTCGAAGATTACATTTTGACAAATCACGCAAACATTTTTGTTTAGATATGTTATTAACCACAAATCATAGACATCCAGGCAGCATTTATAAACTGATCACTTAAGCGTTTTGTATTTAAACATAAATTCTAAGATTAGTTTCTCAAAAATTATGGTATAGGAACTTCGGATTCTAAATAAAAGCACCAAGTGTACCGAAACACCTATACAAAGCTTTCAAAATGATCCGAAAGCAACAAATCCAAACAGTTAGATTCCGAAAATCTGGTTCGTCGAATCTAAACCCTTTGAAACCACAGTAAACGCATATATTTTCGCGCTGGCTCTAGGTAACCATACCATCGAATTTTAGGGTACCGAAAATATATAAGAGAAAATTCTTAATGCTTTCTGATGAATGTGTAGTCAGGCAAATAAAGATAGAATGCATTCTGGTAATACGGTTAATGCCATCCTTGTACCAACGAAACGCCTGAAAACGTGCAATATATAAGTTTGTATATCACAAAACCATCGTTTTCAACGAGCTTGATAACACAAGATACACTCGCAGTAAGGTAAAAACACAGAATAACATGCCGAATATCTGTAGTCTGGTAAAGGGTTGACATATTTTGGCACCGGGAGTGGTCCCAGAGAGCAAAATTGTACATATCAATGAGTCGAGTACCTTTTTTCGATGCAAAACCTGTGTCCCGAGGTATGGACTTCCCATATGGCCAAATTTGCAACGGACCCTTAAAACTATTTTTGGCATTTTGACCCGGATGTCCAAATTCTAGCAGTTCAACTAAAGAACGCATCATCACCACTTTTACAATCAAATACAGGAAATTTTGCCGAAATCCGTACAATCGAAAATGAGTTATGAGTAATACCAACAGACAAAAATTTCTACGATTTCCGCCTGGCACCATTATATTAGAAGCTCCACTCGTTCAATTTCAGTTATTTACAATCCGAAGAAATGCGAAAAATTTTTATTATATACGTAATATGTTAAAATAGTGATATAATCGAGTTAGTAGTACACAGCTCATAAAATCAGGATTACGCCATGCTGCAGGCAAACGAATGATATTATCCCCAAAGTAAGTCATACATATTGCTATATTATAATACTAGCTCAATTCCCTTAAAGTTACCCATGACCGGAAATAGTGCATTCACCCATGTGATACACTCGTCATAACGGGCCCTAAGCGCTCCAATTGCGTCCGGCATTGACTATTTTTTTTAAAAATCACAGTATTGTTCACATACTTGTCCGTCTTATTTTGATTCTCGAGCATCGTGTACACCAACTCGGCGGTGTGTGGTCCCTGGAGTCGTTGTCCGTTTAGCATTTCTTTTTCAAGTTCTTGTAGTGTCTAAAATGTCAAATCAGAAGAAGACAAAGCTTTGTTGCTATTATTTCCAGTAACGAAGGCAGAAATATCGCTTAACTTATACAAGTTACTTATTTAACTCAGCATGGCGCATATATCATTCGATTACGCAAATAAAACATGAAATTTTACAACACCATTGTAAATTAAATTGCAGTACAATACGCGTAAGATGAACGCGCCTATAGCGAAAATGATGTAACAGTGAACTAATCATTTAGTCGAGGCTTAAGTATCTAAATTACTCGCTAAAAGTGGATATAGTAAAAATGTGTTTACATTGTATTTTTACTTCGTCCCAAGCTAATTCACTATCAGCGCAATCTACTGTAACTGTTTTCTATCTCTTAAAGACATGTAGAAACAAAATAGGAAAACTTAATTAGTATAATTTACGTCTATGTATTATTGTTATACAAACATGACTTCTCACTTGGAGCATGTATTTCGAAAATCATCATAGACAAAAACACGGTTGTTAAAAACAAGCTAAAACATTTTTCGCCGCACAGTGTTTAGAATCTGAGTTATCAAGAGTACAATAAATCTGAGAAGATCGCCCAGATTATATAGGCTTACCTTTCCGGTTTTGACGAACGCTTCGGCACATCGTCGATTGCGGCCGCCGTAGCATGTCGTTATGAGATCGGCAATGCCGCAACTTTCAAAAAATGTATCAATACAGGCGTCCGGCGACGGATAGAATGTGTTCACAAACGCGGTCATTTCCATTAAACCGAGTCGAATCACCGCCGCTTTTGTGTTGTCGCCGTAGTGAAGGCCATCTGAGAAGCCGGCACCGCAAGCGACAATATTCTGAAATTGACGTTTTGGTATGCCATTGTATCAGTCAATCTCGACCATTCTGATACGAGTGGGGGTGGATGACAAGGTGGATATATTAAATGTTAACAAGTAACACGAATTTAAACAAAAAATGAGCAAAAGTATAGCTTGTTGTTTCAAACTGCTAGAGTCACAAATCTGAATCGCAAAGGGCTTAAACATACAGTTCGCGCCAATTTATGACAATCGCATTTCGAGCGAGTCACGAGCGAATGACTCGCTCGAGATTTCGAAACTATTTAAATTGATAGTAAGTTCTATTTTAGAACAAATTTATTTCGACTGAGTCGCGAGCGAGCGACAGCCATTTTTGTCGTGTACTGCATGTATACAATGCGTTCGTTTATTTCCTGCACATTACGTCTATTGTTTGTAGAGCGCTAAATGCAAACAATCGGTACTTGCTATGCTTTGTTTATAGTATGCCTTAGTGCTGGAGTAGTTCTGACCGAGCAGGGAAGAACATGGGTCAAACCACTAGGGCATAGAGAACGATATTACAAGTGTGCTACCTTTGTTAAAAGGAGTGAGCGAAGCCAGCGCAGCATACACTTAGACCGCTAGGGACAAAATCGTGAAAATTTCTCCTCTGCCAGTTGGTGTTCTGCATTGTTGGCAGGATGCTTTGGATAAATTATTTGTTCGATAGCAAAAGTGATGACGATGTGCCCTTTAGCTAATTGCCAAAAACCGGTTTTTAAGAGTTGTCTGCCAAATATGGCTACGCCGGCACCAGTGTTAAGCAGTCCCTTTTCTGCAACAGAGGCGTCATGTCGAAAACATAGTCCACAATCCGGGATCAGCTCATCCAGCTGCACAACTTTGTGGAATACCACTTTTTCTGCGAAATCAGCCAACGTTTTCAGTTACCTTGAAAACTTATATTATCACAAATTTAACAACTTCGAACACCACGAAATCATGCATGATTTGGTCATGGGTATCTTATGGATACACCATTCAACAAAGGTGCATCGGTCATATGATACTGCTGAATGAATTAAACGACTGTTTTCAGCAACCTCTAAAACCTTTGTAGTAACCATATAATGCTCACTATCAAAAATGTGCTATATAAATATTTTTAAAGGGTTTTAAACATTTATTCGTGGGCGCAATAATGCTTGCTTTCTGACCTCGCTGCACATAATATGTGACATCAATGAGGCGAATAAATAGACAAATCCACAGAGGAATTGTATAGCCAAACGCCGTACAAAAAATATTATTTTTTGCCTGCTGCATGGAAATAAAAGTAAGACGGAATAAGCTCACGAACGAACTGTGACAGTCTTTTAAGATTATATAGCAGAGCCGAACTACCGTCAGAAAACGAAACTAAGTTAAATAACAGCACCGACCACAGCTAGCCTCATCGCTGTAGAAAAAAGCATTTGTTTAGTTCTGAAAGCTCCTAATAGCTAAGAGTAATGGTAGAATTCGCCAAAAAACATTCTCAAGAAAAATACCAAACGCCGTTGTGACAAAACGCCAGAAACCATACGGGCTTCTCTATGTAGAATACACAGTAGACATAAAAACATAAATAAATAATGTCAACACAAATTGGAAATGAATGGATTTGCTTCTTCAACATATATCAAATCCGCTAATAAAATTCGCGGAAAATTTTATTAAACCGTTCAAATCATCCTCGATTACGATGAAAATCTGCGAGTACATGCTCTAATAGCGCCTGCAACGGGATTCAAAAATACCAACTTCATATTCTCAAGTATTTTACAAGTGAGAGAGCATAGACTGGCCTCTCCATAGAGAGGGAAGGGGTATCCAGGATTTTCGAGCACCCATAGCATTTCGGCAGCTCACCCAGGTAAATCTAAGCTTATCCCGGGTCAAATTTCAAAGCTAGCCCAGGTATTTTATGGTGACACCAAAAATGATCGTCCTAATAAGAAGCGGCTATAACAAAATTCAACATCACTGCTTATATTTGACAATTTATGATAAAATCCTAATAAAAATAAAGTCCAGCGTACAGAAATACGCATCGGTGCTTAAACAATAAAAATGTAACAAACAAAGTATGAATATAGTTGTGAATGCTTGATAAATACGAAAAATGCAATTATAAAACCACTCGGTTGACCTGGGAGGGGTGCGATTCACCCAGGTAAGCTTGGAGGGAAATTCCCCCAGGTATTCCCATTTAAACAGGTTGAAGCTGGAGCTGCACAAGCTCAAAGACCCCATGTAAAATTTTGGCCCTGTGAAGAGACCGCATCGAAAGTGAGCTATTCAGCTTTATTTTAAACAGAAAGCTAAATTGTTTTTATACATATTTCGATTGTGAAATAAAAATTATTTTTCTGACAACATCAATAAGCTTATTAGCCGAGTAAAGAATCAAAGACCTGGTGCCATCATGCTCGGACAGCTCATACTGATAACAATTCCGATATTACGTTGCACGAATATTTGGTACTTCTCAGCCCAAAACACAGCTACAGGAATAATCCATGTGGATTGTTCTTGGAAGAATTGCAATGTGATGACCTACATATTTCACACTGAGTCCGATTACAAAATATTTATGTAATTCAATTGGCTCTCAAATTTATTTTAATTTTGAATAACTTTCGCTCACCAATGTATATTTGAAAATAATATACATAATGTAGAAGTGATAAAAACAGTTTTAGATACCTTTAAGGCTCCACACAGCTCCACTGTCGCAATATCGTGAACAGTTTTCACGCGAAAGTAACTCGTTTGAAAGATTTTCTTTAATAAAACAGCTCGCTCTTTGTTTCTCACACCTGAAAACGATATCATAGTATGAATAAATAGTAGTTCGCATATTTATCGCTTTGGTTTGGAAAGTAAAGAAACTGACCAAAGAACTTTATCGGCAAAAATAACTACCACGAGCCTTACGCAATTAAATACAATTTTTATCATCGGAGCTACATTTTATTAAATATATACTTTGATTTTTTTATGGAAAATAGAGGATGGTTTTTTGTGAAGTGACAAGTTTGCGACTGAAGTAAGGTGGAATCAAGTTTATGTCAACAGACATCTTACCAAGAGAAATCGAAAAATTTCATGGAAACACCAGTAATTATATAATATGTACAGTTCTCGCCACAATTAACTGTCGTTTACGAGCAAACGAGAAACGAGCGAACAAAAAACACACTAGAAAATTTCAAAATTAAATTTTGTTTTCTAACGAACAAGTTGCAAGCTAGCAGCGGCACATTGTGTCGAGTACTGTAATACGATATTATGTATATACTGAAACTTTTTATATACCCGAAATGTTTTGAAACACTTCAAGTTATAGCATAAACTAGATCTTCTACGGGACTGTTGGGTTTAGGAAGTTTAGAAACCTCCTTCCAAATAATCATTATGTGTCGAAGATTAGCATCGAAGGCCGTACGATCATCTAGAGCAATTTCATTATCAACTAACACACCATCTATCAATCAATAATTGCTTGTTACTGGATATATACATCATATAACAAGCAATATGTTGCTATCTGGTGTTGTATGTGTTTGCCTTCCAATCTCCGTTTATATCTACACAGGTGTTGAGCACAGTCGAACATCGCGACGTTAGTGTGGCTTAATTTCATCATCAGACACGTCTACATCTATTTGTGTTTACATCGGAATTAGCATCGAAGGCCGTACAATCATCTAGAGCAATTTCATCATCAACTAATAAACCATCTATCAATCAACAATTTGCTTGTTACTGGATATATACATCATATACCAAGCAATATGTTGTTATCTGGTGCTGTATGTGTTTGCCTTCCAATCTCCGTTTATATCTACACAGGTGTTGAACACAATCGAACATCACGTTAGTGTGGCTTAATTTCATCATCAGACACGTCTACATCTATTTGTGTTTACATCGGAATTAGCATCGAAGGCCGTACGATCATCTAGAGCAATTTCATCATCTTACTGGATATATACATCATATAACAAGCAATATGTTGTTATCTGGTGCTGTATGTGTTTGCCTTCCAATCTCCGTTTATATCTACACAGGTGTTGAGCACAATCGAACATCACGTTAGTGTGGCTTAATTTCATCATCAGACACGTCTACATCTATTTGTGTTTACATCGGAATTAGCATCGAAGGCCGTACGATCATCTAGAGCAATTTCATTATCAACTAACACACCATCTATCAATCAATAATTGCTTGTTACTGGATATATACATCATATAACAAGCAATATGTTGCTATCTGGTGTTGTATGTGTTTGCCTTCCAATCTCCGTTTATATCTACACAGGTGTTGAGCACAATCGAACATCGCGACGTTAGTGTGGCTTAATTTCATCATCAGACACGTCTACATCTATTTGTGTTTACATCGGAATTAGCATCGAAGGCCGTACAATCATCTAGAGCAATTTCATCATCAACTAATAAACCATCTATCAATCAACAATTTGCTTGTTACTGGATATATACATCATATAACAAGCAATATGTTGTTATCTGGTGCTGTATGTGTTTGCCTTCCAATCTCCGTTTATATCTACACAGGTGTTGAACACAATCGAACATCACGTTAGTGTGGCTTAATTTCATCATCAGACACGTCTACATCTATTTGTGTTTACATCGGAATTAGCATCGAAGGCCGTACGATCATCTAGAGCAATTTCATCATCAACTAATAAACCATCTATCAATCAACAATTTGCTTGTTACTGGATATATACATCATATAACAAGCAATATGTTGTTATCTGGTGCTGTATGTGTTTGCCTTCCAATCTCCGTTTATATCTACACAGGTGTTGAGCACAATCGAACATCACGTTAGTGTGGCTTAATTTCATCATCAGACACGTCTACATCTATTTGTGTTTACATCGGAATTAGCATCGAAGGCCGTACGATCATCTAGAGCAATTTCATCATCAACTAATAAACCATCTATCAATCAACAATATTTGCTTGTTACTGGATATATACATCATATAACAAGCAATATGTTGTTATCTGGTGCTGTATGTGTTTGCCTTCCAATCTCCGTTTATATCTACACAGGTGTTGAGCACAATCGAACATCGCGACGTTAGTGTGGCTTAATTTCATCATCAGACACGTCTACATCTATTTGTGTTTACATCGGAATTAGCATCGAAGGCCGTACGATCATCTAGAGCAATTTTATCATCAACTAATAAACCATCTATCAATCAACAATTTGCTTGTTACTGGATATATACATCATATAACAAGCAATATGTTGTTATCTGGTGCTGTATGTGTTTGCCTTCCAATCTCCGTTTATATCTACACAGGTGTTGAGCACAATCGAACATCGCGACGTTAGTGTGGCTTAATTTCATCATCATACACGTCTACATCTATTTGTGTTTACATCGGAATTAGCATCGAAGGTCGTACGATCATCTAGAGCAATTTCATCATCAACTAATAAACCATCTATCAATCAACAATATTTGCTTGTTACTGGATATATACATCATATAACAAGCAATATGTTGTTATCTGGTGCTGTATGTGTTTGCCTTCCAATCTCCGTTTATATCTACATAGGTGTTGAGCACAATCGAACATCGCGAGGTTAGTGTGGCTTAATTTCACCATAAGATACGTCTACATCTATTTGTGTTTCCGTCGGAATTAGGGAACGGAACCACAGCACACACCAGAGCTACATATTAAACATTTTTTAATTTAGTACCATTTTACCAAAATCTACTCTTCAATAATTAGTTGCCGGGAGAGTGAAGCACTTTTAAATGATTTGGCGATTTGCTCATTGTGTGAAAATAACAATAAAGAAGACAGACAGATTATTGTCATTATGTAAAATTAGAAATATAAGTACCAAGAAAACGTTTTAAATTTCATCTAGTTAAACTGATAATAAATAAAATGACAAACTTCCCATAAAGTCCAGTCAGATACATACAACAAACCAGTGGAAAAATGCATAATATTGTTACTGACACGGTTTCAAGACTGGAGACGGTTGGTGAATGCTAAAAAAACGATGGAGTCTGTGTGCAACATAACAAGGAATTTGACAGGTCGTAAATGTGGGATCAGTTGTAGGCAAGCGTAAACACTCAGAACGGAGAGGCACCATGGAACCATCGGAATTCCTGTTCTGGCGAAAATCGTATTCCGATTGTGGGTCTGGCACAGTGAAAAAACAACACCGGAAATAGAATTCTGGTTTAGCAATTTTGTTTAAATTATGCTCATTTTTGCTCCTAAAGTACATTTTTATTAAATTTTTGAGTGTGGTGTGTGAAATAAGTGAATGAATTTATTACTCTTACTAGACAGGACAGTGTTGAAATTTGGCAATGCCCGTCATTGAGATTTTAGGGTGGCACGCATAAGTCAACTCTGAATGAGCGGATTCATTCGCAATACTCATTAAAAGCTTAAAATAAATTATTTGTGTCTATAGTTAGGCGCGAAGCGCGATTCGCACATCTTCCTCCATGAAAACCGGGGTTCCGGTCGGATCCCAAAGGGGTCTGTAACTACGTTACTTACTATAACTCGATAACTGGCCTATTTGGGTTCATTTTGTACAAAAATAAGCCTCTGACTATATATTATAATGCTTTGGTATGCAGTTGTCTTAGTTAGTAGGATTTGGGATCCGACCGGAACCCCGGTTTTCATGGAGGAAGATGTGCAAATCGCGCTTTCACGCCTAATTATAACGCAAAATAATTTATTTTAAGCTTTTTTTTAGTAATTCGAATGGATCCGCACATTCAGAGTTGACTTATGCGTGCCGGCCTAAAATCTCAATGACGGGCATTGCCAAATTTCGACGCTGTCCTGTCTAGTAAGAGTAATAAATTCATTCACTTATTTCACACACCACACTCAAAAATTTAGAATAAAAATGTACTTTTAGGAGCAAAAATGAGCATAATTCCAACAAAATTGCTAAACCAAATTTACCGTTGTTGTTTTTTCACAGTGCGATTCACCAATCGAAATACAAATTTCGCCAGAACAGGAATTCCGATGGTACATCATGCCTCTCCGTTTCTGAGTTTGCGCTTACCTGCGACTAAACACATTTACGACCTGTCGAATTCCTTATTATGTTGTACACAGGACTCCATCGTTTTTTTAGCGTTCACCGAGACCATCTCCAGTCTTGAAACCGTGTCAGTAATGATATTATGCATGTTTCCACTGGTTTGTTGTATGTATCTGACTGGACTTTATGGGAAATTTGTCAGTTATTATTATATTTAAGTTTAACTAGAATGAAAGTTTAAACGTTTTCTTGGTACTTATATTTCTAATTTTACCATAATGACATATAATCTGTCTGTCTTCTTTTTATTGTTATTTTCACACAATGAGCAAATCGCCAAAATATTTAAAATTACTTCACTCTCCCGGCAACTAATTATTGAAGAGTAGATTTTGGTAAAATGGTACTAAATTAAAAAATGTTTAGTATGTAGCTCTGGTGTGTGCTATGGCTCCCTTCCCTGACTCCGACGGAAGCACAAATAAATGTAGACGTATCTTATGGTGAAATTTGACCACTCATTAGCACAGATGTTCGATTGTGCTCAACACCTATGTAGATACGGAGATTGGAAGGCAAACACATACAGCACAAAAACAACATATTGCTTGTTATGTGATGTATATACCCAGTAACAAGCAAATATTTGTTGATTGATAAATGGTTTATTAGTAAATAATAAAATTGCTCTAGATGATCGTACGACCTTCAATGCTAATCCCAATGTAAACACAAAATAGATGTAGACATATGATGATGAAATTAAGCCACCCTAACGTCGCGATGTTCGATTGTGCTCAACGCCTGTGTGGTCCTCAACGGAGATTGGAAGGCAAACACGTACACACCAGATAACAACATATTGTTTGTTATATGATGTATATATTGAGTAACAAGCAAATTGTTGATTGATAGATGGTTATATTTGATATTAAATTGCTCTAGATCGTACGGCCTTATGCTAATTTGCCAATGTAAACACAAATAGATGCTAGACATCTCTGATGATGAAATTAAGCCACACTAACGTCGCGATGTTGATTGTGCTCAACACCTGTGTGATTGTAAACGGAAGATTGAAAGGCAAACACATACAGCACCAGATAATTACTGCTTGTTATATGATGTATATATCCAGTAACAAGCAAATATTGTTGAATCATGGTCTAGTTGGATAATGAAATTGCTCTAATAACCGTAAAGGCCTCCAATGCTAATTCCGATGTAAACGCAGAGTTTATAAATCAATTAAACATCTTCTAATGATGCAAATTAACTTGATGTTCGATTGTGAACGCCTCTGTGGATGTAAACAGAAAATTGGAGGCAAATGCATACAGCACCAGGATAACAACATATTGCTTGTTATTTGATGTATATCCAGTAACAACAAATTGTTGATTGATAGATGGTTTATTAGTTGATGATGAAATTGCTCTGAAATAAGCGTACGGCCTTAATGCTAAGTCCGATGTGAGAACACAATAGATGTTGGACATGCGCTGTGATGATGAAATTTAAGCCACACTCAACGTGATGTTCGATTGTGTTCAACACCTGTGTTATTGTAAACGGAGATTGGAAGGCGAACAAATACAGCGCCAGGTGATAATTATTGCTTGTTCATTTGATGTATAATCCAGTAGACCAGCAAATTGTTGATTGATAGATGGTTTATTAGTTTTAATTAGATAAAATTGATCTAGATGATTGTACGGCCTTCAATGTCTCATTCCGAAATGTAAACACAAATAGATGTCAACGTATTCTGATGATGAAATTAAGAGCCACGCTTAACGTCGCCCATGTTCCCCGATATCTACAACACCTTTGTGTCAATAGAGACGGAAAGCGATTGGAAGGCAAAAAAATACAACACCAGATAGCAACATATTGCTTGTTATATGATGTATATATCCAGTAACAAGCAATTATTAATTGATGGATGATATCTTAATTGATAATGAAATTCCTCTAAATGATCTTACGGCCCTTCGATGCTAATTTCAAATGTAAACACAAATAATGTGAGACGTGCTCTGATGAATGGGAAATTAAGGCCGCGCTGAGCGTGATGTTCGATTGTACTCAACGCCTGTGTAGAGTATTAAACGGAGATTGGAAGGCAAAAACACATACAGCACCAGATAACACACATATTGCTTGCCTATATAAATGATGTATGTGTGAGTCAGATAGATAGGAAAGTGCTCTAGATCAGTGCGTACGGCCTTCAAATGTTAATTCAATGTAAACACAAATAGATGTAGACCTCTCTGATGATGAAACTAAGCCACACTAACGTGATGCTTCAAATCTGTTAAAACACCTG
>JASANE010029642.1:0-10670 GCA_030248225.1 Trileptium ribeirensis
GATTAAAAGTACTGCATCACAATGAGGCTGTCTGGAGTAGCTCCGCAACATGACCGTTAACCAATGAGAAAATTTAAAGACAGGGATGGTTTCAGGAGTGCTTTCCGCAAAAAAGTGAAGTGGATCCTCGAACACCGAACAGTCCAGTCAGTCAGCATTCTCTTCTGCACAGATCGGTCGGGTTGTCTAGCCAGCGGCAGTCAATATATTTAATGTATTTTAGTTGTTTTGTTTTCGGTTTCTTTCTTTTGGTCATGCTTTGTGTGTCCATCGATGATCATGGGGGCTTTGAGCGCGTCCGTAAAGGTTCGGTCCATGTTAGGCGGTCCATATCCATGTCACTGTAAGGTCCGGTCCATGCCCATGTCACTGTAAGGCGTACCGCAGAGCTCCGGTCCATGTTGCCTGACCAGGCATCGGGTTTCTCTGGCTCACCCAGGTGTGTAAATAATTGTTATAATATTCCCGACATAATTATAATAAGCTCATTGATTCTGTGTTTTATACGATTTGATTCCATAATTGTGCGCAGATGACAGAATGGTCGGTATTGGCAATACATTAATACTACGGGCCCAAGAACAGTTATTCACTTTTCTATAGACATGCATTGGCCACAGCAGATCACGTTAAGTTAAGAATAAAGAGTCGGTTTAAATACATAATTTGAATTTATCTGGCCTCTTGTGTTTTCACTACAATGCAAAGACAAAATTTATGTTATCACAGAGTGTTGATATATGTTAAATATGCACTATTCTATAGACATGCATTGGCCACAGCAGATCACGTTAAGTTAAGAATAAAGAGTCGGTTTAAATACATAATTTGAATTTATCTGGCCTCTTGTGTTTTCACTACAATGCAAAGACAAAATTTATGTTATCACAGAGTGTTGATATATGTTAAATATGCACTATTCTATAGACATGCATTGGCCACAGCAGATCACGTTAAGTTAAGAATAAAGAGTCGGTTTAGATACATAATTTGAATTTATCTGGCCTCTTGTGTTTTCACTACAATGCAAAGACAAAATTTATGTTATCACAGAGTGTTGATATATGTTAAATATGCACTATTCTATAGACATGCATTGGCCACAGCAGATCACGTTAAGTTAAGAATAAAGAGTCGGTTTAGATACATAATTTGAATTTATCTGGCCTCTTGTGCTTTCACTACAACGCAAAGACAAAATTTATGTTATCACAGAGTGTTGATATATGTAAAATATTTCGCAAATGTAGCAATCATGAAGGGACCCAAATTTAATTTCCGAATTTTGCATAAATCTAACATGAAGGTTTAATGCAAAATAATGAGTATTTCGAGTAAAATTGATTAAGTTTCTTCATTTGAGCAAATATTATAGCTTGTAGTCAATCCAGTACTCGTAATGAGATAATTTTTTAGTAGGTGAGTTAGTGCATAATCAAGCCTGAATGCGGCTTGCGCCCATCAAACTCTTGCTAAAGCAGTACTTTGAAAAGTAAACAACATTGACTTTCGCATTGACAATCGTCATATTGATTTTACTAGTGATTCGCATATAAATTCTGTAATCGCTTGCGATCGAAATGCTTCAAAATGAGAGATCACTTTAAGTTTATCTCTGATACGGAATAGCTGAGTGGAATTATGGACCCAAAGAGGGACACGACGTCAAATCTGTTTTCAGCCCGGACGAATGATTAAATTATTTTTGGGTCCGATCTTGTTATGTAAGTAACGTAGTTAACGTTCGAATTCGATTGTTTCCCTCAGGTAAACCTATAAGGTGAACTAATTTACATATTTCCGAAGACCACTGTAGTCTTTGGATCTAGTTTGACCGGCCCCATTTCAAATTATTTGACATGAAGCTTTGTGATAGAACCACTATATTAGGTCGAAAAATTTGGAATCAGGGAACTGGTTGCAACTTATTTTATACTACTTAGTTCAATATACTCTTCTAGTAAAAATAAATGATTTACAAACATAAAATTTTACTTCCTGTTAGATATTAGATCACAGACAATATGAGTAATTTTCCTTGAGGCGCCTGATACTAAACCCGGTCCAGCACCTCTAGTATTCTGAAATTGTAGCTGCTATTGGCCAACGAATCATTTAATACATACAATTGAAAGTATTGCCCACGGAACCTTTGCAAAAAGATTGGCCAACGAATCACTTAATACATACAATTGAAATTATTGCCCACGGAACCTTTGCAAAACGATTGGCCAACAAATCATTTAATACATACAATTGAAAGTATTGCCCACGGAATCTTTGCAAAACGATTGGCCAACGAATCATTTAATACATACAATTGAAAGTATTGCCCACGGAGCCTTTGCAAAACGATTGGCCAACGAATCATTTAATACATACAATTGAAAGTATTGCCCACGGAGCCTTTGCAAAACGATTGGCCAACGAATCATTTAATACATACAATTGAAAGTATTGCCCACGGAATCTTTGCAAAACGATTGGCCAACGAATCATTTAATACATACAATTGAAAGTATTGCCCACGGAATCTTTGCAAAACGATTGGCCAACGAATCATTTAATACATACAATTGAAAGTATTGCCCACGGAGCCTTTGCAAAACGATTGGCCAACGAATCGTTTAATGCATACAATTGAAAGTATTGCCCACGGAACCTTTGCAAAATGGAACTTTAAATGCTACGTTGATTATGGAATATTCGATTCTATATGTGATTCTGGAATACCAAAAATATGTAACTATATGCTCGGTACCACTGCACATACGCTATAATAAATGTTATCGTGGCAAAAATAACGAAACTATGGTCACTACCGTTTGTTGTGCCAGATAAATCTGCATTTCGATGTTCATATTTTATGGACAGGGATAGCAAAAGCATACTTAATGTATGCAATAGTGAATTACGCATTTTATCGTGAATATGGCATAATGCTGTTGGTTTAAGACCAAAAATCATACATGTTCATAGGGGAGAAAGAGGGATTATCCTCTACAGGCTCGGACCGCCATCGCCCACGAGACTAAGCCTGATGTCCCTTGGGCTACGCATATTCCCCCGCGCTGAAGACGCTAAGATTTCTCAAAAAAATTATGCAAAAATTGTGGAAAACTGACAAAAGCTAGCGGCTATTAACAAAAATCAAAGGAAAATTGGCAAAAATAACGAAAACTTTTGGGTCCCAAACAATTTCGAAAATTAGTCTCACATTCGACAACCTTCCTATTGCAGACCGGTTCACCGCCCTTTTGGGACGCCGAAGGCCCCTCCCTCATCGGAAATCATGCGACACTCGTTTACTTCGACTTGCACAAAACATTAACTAGAGGCAAAATATTTCTAATGCAAATGCTTTAGTTGAAGAAAGATTTGCTGAAGGTCACTAAAACCACCCGTTCACATAGGCTACACGTCGCTGGACACTGTACACGGAGCGAAGAGTCTGTAACAGTTGACCTGCCGTAGAAACGACAATACTGGGCTTCGCAAACCTCCTTCAGAGAGATAATGATATTAGCGCCGTAGAGCTTGAGAACACAATGAAAGACAGAAATTCACGGAGGACACTGATCGTGGGTTAGGGAGCGCCCGAAAAATCATAATGATGACACAACGCATATAAGTTTTACACAATATATGTTTTACATAATACGTATATTTTTTACAAAATATATCTTTTACGTAATATGATTTTACAATATGTTTTGCACAGTACATATATGTTTTACACAGTGTGTGTTTGACACAATATATGTGTTTTACTCAATATATGTTTAACACAATATTTTGTACACAATATATAAGTTTTAAACAATATATATACTTTACGCAATATTTGTTCTTATAAGTTTTTACAATATATGTTTTACTTAGTATATATATTATACACAATACATGTTTACACCGTATATGTTTTACGCCATATATATCTTACGCAGTACATATGCGTCGCATAATGCGCGACTAAACTTAAAATGACCCCGGTGGCCATCCTATTTTGTCAAAACCGATGTGGAATCGAAAACCATAGTTACGGAACAATCAGGGAATTTGGCACGGTTTTTCGTTAACTAAAATTGGACAAAGTGGAATCCAACAAAGTGAAATTAATAACTGTATCGGAACAGAATTTTTGCGATTTCTTATTAATAGAAAACTGTTCACTGCCAATTAAAACATTGAGAAATTCAGGAATAAACAATTTTCCTATTTTAAATTTTCATCAAATTTAGACAATCGTTAAATTATTAACCAGGAATCATAGTCGAATACGACATAGAAAACAACTTGTTCGCGAATAATTTCACCAATAAAATGTTCACTAATAAATTGTAAATTCAAAAACAGCGAAACCACGATTAATACGCCTACTATCTCGAGCGCAACTTAAATTTTAAAAAGTAAATGTTCGCAAACATTTGATGCTTGGTGATTCTAATCATACACGCTCATAGTGATGTTCTTGCGTATTTCTCTATGACAAAATAATTTATACAAAAATAAATTTATTTAAGAACTACGTTTGTCTTCGCGAACAACATTTGCTTACGTTTGTGTTCGCGGACAATTTTTATTTTTTATACGTTTGCGTTCACGAACAAGTTTAAAAATTCTTGATTTCAAATGTTGAACAACGTGTTTAAAATAGTTTGCATCGCTAAGTTATTGAAAGCCATGCCTCCCTGTAACACTGTGGTCGAACAAAACGCGCGAATTTAAAACTCACAAAATTATGTTTTCCGCAATCTGTGGATTTCATTAACGAATTTGCGAACCAAAAATTGCCCATTTGACACCACCTTGGTACTGTTCTTAGATGGCTTTTACTACATTATGCAATCACAAAGAAGCGTTCTGTTACAAAAAATATGGCAATTTTAAAAAATAGAATGGTAGGCGGGATCATTTTAGGTTTAGTTCGCGCATAACACATATGTTTTACATAACATATGTTTTCCACAATATATGTTTTACACAATATATATATATATATATATATGTTACGCAATATATGTTTTATACATCACATATATGTCTTACACAGTATATCTTTTACGCAATATATATGTTTTACACTACACATATATGTTTTATATAATATATATTTTACGCAATATATGTTTGAAACAATATAGATTCATACACAATACATATATATTTTACACAATGTGTGTTTTACCCAATATATGATATGTACAATATGTGCTGTACACAATACATGTTTTACACATATATGTTTTACGCGGCCTATATGCCTCATACAATATATGTTTTAAATTTTATATGTTTTACACGAAACATATATGTTTTATATAATATATATCTGACAAATAATATTTTAAACGAAATACGTTTTATATGTGTTTTACACAATATCGAAAGTGTAATTTTACTGCGTCAAGCGATTTAGTTGGTACATTGGAGTTAGGTAGAAAACGGAATATCATAAAACAGAGTGACAAAGAAACAAAAATATACTGCCAACTTTTCAAAATCAAGAAATGTATGCACGATTTTGACTGATCAGGTTTATTTTCACAGAGTTGATGTACGATTAAGCAGGTAATCAGGCAGACTGATTCTCAAAGTACCTGACGAACATAATCGTTTCATGTGTATAATAGTTTTTTAACATTGTATTTTGAATCCAAAAACTACGTTTATGTTTGAAATATCCTGCTCACAAAAGAATTAAGGTTGAATGCGCAACATTTTAGCTTAAATAAATATTCAAACCATTGACTATTAATCAAATTCGCAGTGTACTGAGATAACGCTCAGGAATATTTGCGGACCTTCATCCGAACTAAGACTCAGTGATAAATCGTCTTAATTAAAATGAAAAATAACTTTGCAATTTAGTCTCTTATCCCAACATTTCATAAAATATTTTATGCATTGACAACGGATCTGTATTTGATAAGTTGTATCTTATAACTGATTTGATTTATTAGATTAATTTGATAAATTGGATTACTTGATGTATAATTTTTTAAATGTTTCAAAATTATATAATAGTTAATTATAAATTATAAAATTATATAACAGTGGTTGTTTGTTAGTTCGTCGTTGGTGGGGCCTTCTTCGGAAGTACTTACGGCATGGCCCTTTTTCTGTAGTACTTACGCTGTGGCCCTTTTTCGGTAGTAATTACGACATGGCCCTTTTTCGGTAGTACTTACGATGTGGTCCTTCTTCGGTAGTACTTACGGCATGGCCCTTTTTCGGTAGTACTTACGACGTGGCCCTTCTTCGGTAGTACTGGCGACATGGCCCTTCTTCGGTAGTAGTTACGGTGTGGCCCTTCTTGGACAGTACTTACGGTGTTGCTCTTCGTCGGTAGTGCTTACGCTGTGGCCCTTCTTCGGTAGTACTTACGGTGTGGCCCTTCTTCGATAGTACTTACGGTGTTGCTCTTCGTCGGTAGCGCTTCCGGTGTGGCCCTTCTTCGGTAGTACTTACGGTGTGGCCCTTCTTCGATAGTACTTACGACGTGGCCCATCTTCGGTAGTACTTACGGTGTTGCTCTTCTTCTGTAGTACTTCCGATGTGTCCCTTCTTCGATAGTACTTACGGTGTTGCTCTTCTTCGATAGTACTTACGGTGTGGCCCTTCTTCTGTAGTACTTACAGCATGGCCCTTGTTCGATAGTACTTACGATGTGGCCCATCTTCGGTAGTACTTACGGCATGGCCTTTCTTCGATAGTTATTGGCAGTCGCTCCCTCTCCTGTGATCTATACGTTTTTTGCTGTATAGCACAGATGGGTGACTTAGTCACTGGGTCAAATGGGTCACTATTTTGGCTGGGTCACTGGGTCACTGGGTTGTCGGTCGTGATCCAGTTGCGCCTATGCTACGAATGTTGTGCGCCTCAAGCTGTCTGATGCATTCCGCTTTCACTGATTATAACAATAGCTGTTTTGAGTTTTTTATTTTGTAATATAAAATCTGCCTTTCATGTTCAGCACTTTCACTGTGAATTCATACAAGCGTTGTCGTTTGTATTTAGGTTTTGAAACTATTCGAATTGCATTAAAAGTAGTGTAAAAAGTCTGTTTATTGTAAGTTCAGACGATGGCCAAGCTATGTTTGGGTGGCTGGTTGGGCGGTAGAGCGATGGGCTGTGATTGAATCATCTCCTCGGGGTACAGCCTGGGCAGTTCTATGTGAAAGAAAATTAGGGTATACGTGGTGTTATTTGTTTTCCTAAAAAAGGAAAGTACGTAATATAAGGATAGTCATATTGAGCACTTTTCCCTCCGCAATTTCATAGTGAACATGACAGATCCCAGAGACAGAACTGGGTCAATGGGTCAAATGGGTCACTATTTCAGCTGGGTCAGTAGACCATTGGGTCACACCTTCTGTGGGTCACTGCGTTACTGAGTCATGAGACAGTGACCCAGTCTCATCTCTGCTGTATAGCAAGTGAATTAAACCACATTACTTGAACATTTTGATGTATATATTCGCCTATAACCAATATGCAACAATTTTGTGCCTTCTATTTTCTAGTACCATCTTGTCATATTTTTAAGCATATATAGTATATGTTTATTATTAAACTAACATGCATCAATGTTTAATGATAGACCTCAAAGCCGGCCGGTTCCCAGCATTAAATATGTACGACAGCATTGCTGTAGTCTGCCTAAGCGTGGGATTCGCCACGTCCCATAATGCGCTCTGGAGATTCTTCACATGCAAGTCGGTAACTGAAAAAATGCTGTAGAAGCATTGACGATTATTAAATTCGTATCGTGCCACAAAAGCATCTTCTCTGCCTGCCGTCCATGAACCGTCGGCCAGCCGTTCGCTGCCGAAACATGGCCGCTCATTGATTTAACGGCCAGCCGATGGCCGGCCGTTTGACTTCAAAATCGGCCGTTGCCCAACGCTGTTTAACGCTACATGATTTGGACCATTTATTGTTATGCTATTGCAGATCGGATCATACTGAATTGGACCGCACGCTCCGCTTAATGATTTATAAACAAGCAGGAATTCAATCTGTATTTTTATTAAAGCCTCAAATTTATTAAAAATGCAGCGTTCGCGTTATAAAGGTCCCGTCATATGAAACTTTTATCCACATACAGCCTGTGTAACACCGTAAACAATATGATGTACCGGGTATTATTAACATATTAAACACAATCACTACTTGTTGATCAAATCTATATGGTGTCCAAGACAACATTCATTTTTGTGTTCACTGTGTCATGGACATTGTCATATGGCTTACGAGTGACAAGCGTTTCCTAGAAACGTGCCCGAGTTTACAATGTTACGAGGCCATGTATTATCAGTTTGTCCGTGCAATCCCCGCCTTCAAGGGCACTATATATGATATTATGTACGTAATTCAATCAGGGGTGTAGCCAGAACATTCCGCACGAAGGAAGCACAGGATTCGCTAGGCGGGCCGCAGCGTAACCTCACCTGCCGTATATAAACATGGATTTCGTCATGCGTCATCATGTTTTCTGTCATGCTTCGCAGGGGGCACCCTTTCGTTTACGCGCATGAATACTATTTATATAATTTGAAATTTCATTTAGCTAATTTGCGATCTTTTGTTAACTTGAATAAGTATACTATAAATCATACATACTCATAAAGGACACAAGGTGTCCCATCAGGCTCGGATCCTCCTCTCTAGGAACCCCATAAATCAGCCCGCTAAACGGCTGCCCCCTTGGCCTCCTCCGAGAACCCCGCTGCTACCCTCCCTGGGACGTCTGACATTAAGAATGTATCTTTAAAAATCATCAATGACACCATAGTATAAAGAAAATGGTGTCTCTATACACGATCATTTTCATTTCATAGCGTATCCTGCAGATTTTCATAAAAGACGGCATGATTGTGACAATGCACAATGAAACTTTCAAATAGTTGTTCATTTATAACGCAAACGCCGCATAAATACGACAACAGATTTATACTGTTATGTCAATTAATTTTTATTAATTAATGCCTTTTGAAAATAAATTCGTGTTCCTTACTCGATATTTTAAAAAAATCTCCGCATTTTTCAACTCCAGGGAAACAGACAAAACTTAATAAACGTAAATTGCCTTCAATTTATTTGCTGATTTATGTCGAATAAAGCAACATCATTGTGCTTTAAAATATGCAATTCAAGAATGCATGCCCACAGGAGGATTATTGCGCTGAGGCTCGTACCCTCCTAGGGGCCTTATCGATCTCCTTAGAACGTACCCAGATAACCTTAAGGCGCTGCACCACCTCCTCCCCCTCGTCTTCCATCTTTTTCGTTCCCATCTTTCAACTCCCTTCTCCCCTCTTTTACCGCCCCACAAAAGCCCCGAAAATTTTTTTGGCAAAAGCAGGCAAAAATGAGCTAAAACTGAGTGAAATTGTATGAAAAATTAGTGGAAAATCAGCAAAAGGGAGGTGAAAATTTGTAAAATGAGTGTCTTAAAAGATTTGAAAATTTCATATTTGAAAGTTCAATTTGAAAGTTAAAGAAGATTTACTTATAACACAAAGCAACGTACTCTGATATTGTCAATGCTCCCGGTCTTTTAGAAAATGATTCCGGTGACGCCACGATATATATATATATAATTTCGTTATTTGTATTTGGAGCAGCCATTTGAAATGCTGCGTGCAATATAAAACTTGTTGCTGTAAACTTTTGGACGTCTTATCAAAAATAGGCACCTATAGAACAACTATTACCTAGGATTTTGATATAACTTCGTCTGATCAGTTAAAGGACCACACTAAAACGAAAAAGTTTGTTAATTATACTCCATGTTACTGTAAGTTTATTTCATGAAAATTACCAAAAATACAGTGTTTTTAAAAAAAATTGCTTTGTTACCAGGAAACAAAGTTTGTCAGCATTCTTTTAGTTGTTCCTACGTTATTTGTCATGCATATTTTAGAAGAAACCGGCAAAAATGATTTTAAATAATAAGGTAGTAGCCTAATTACTAGTCGCACATGAACTTAAAAGCTAAAATTATATATGCTTATAAGTTTTCTGATTGACAATGTCTAAAAGACGCGCTTTGGTTATGAATCTGTTGTTGAGATTTCATGATTTTAAAGTGTTATGAAGAAACTAATATAAAATGGGCCTTTACATGATTTAAATTATATTTCGCTCGAGTAGTGTTGAACAAACTGTTGCCAGTGCGATGAATGGTACCAAAATAGCCTAGCATAGCGTCAATCTGAGCTCTGTGCTATGACGATGTTGTTGCTTGGTTCTATACTGCTTCTCACAAAGTATCGTAGATATATCGTAGAAGTATTGTATATAGAATAAGTTTCTTAAGTAACGAAATAAATTAACGCCTGAGTTCGAGCTGTAGAAAATTCTCGTAGAATATCAATACGGGTCAATGTATAAAGGTGCGGTCGCAAGTCAAAATTTTTTGTTCAAATTTTGAGCTAAAATTGTGGCCAAAAATATGAAAACATTTTTTTTTACATTTTTGATGCATTTGAACGTGTGAACACTGTTCAATCTTTTCTGGCATACTGCTGTACCAAACTAGGAACAACAAATAGAACTAGAAAATTTTTGAGCTCAAAGTTTTAGCGTTGTGATTTGCAATATTGATACATATATAAGTTGCAAATTAATGCGGGATTCACGTTATAATGTCCCCACCAGTTGGA
>JASANE010029645.1:0-69868 GCA_030248225.1 Trileptium ribeirensis
ACGTGCGCAACCCTTCGGGCGGGGTCCGAACACACCCCGTGAAGGGCGCCTGCGGCCTGCTAAGCTGCGTAGCTTCTTGGGTCTGACCAAGAATAGGATTAAAATTTAGTATTCACGGTCCGCCCTTGAGGTTACGATAGCCGGGGTCGTATGGGCATGGTGTTAGGAAGTTGCGCCATGCAGCTGCGTCATCGGTTATTACATCTATAGTATTAATAAATAAAATCAAAATGTGCAACTGCTCAGCAGCAGAAACGTAAATTAATAGTAAACGCGTGACGTTGATTTGGCTTTAATAGGTGTCGCAACTATTTATATTACATATTTGTAATTATCTTATCTTGGAAATTTATCTAAATGCAGTATGTCGGCATTCTCTTTACCACAGTTGGTGCCATTATTCACGGTTCTGCGGATTTCTTACATTAAATTATTTGTAATAAACTATTGAGAAAAAGGTAAAAAATGAAAAAGTTATACCCGGAATGGGACAAAAATCAGACATCCATAAGCCAATCATCAATGCATTTCGACCATTACCACAACAGTTGTGTCACGTTCAAATTGCTTTACGTGCCTCATATCAGCGAGTTTCGTATTTTTAAGAAATAATTAATTATTTGTAATAAACTTTTGAGAAAAAGGTAAAAAAATGAAAAAGTTACACCCGGCATGGGACAAAAACCAGAGATCCATAAGCCAATCATCAATGCATTTCGACCATTACCACAACAGTTTTGTCACGTTCAAATTGCTTTACATGCCTCATATAAGCGAGTTTCGTATTTTTAAGAAATAATTAATTATTTGTAATAAAAATTTGAGAAAAAGATGAAAAAAAATGAAAAACTTACACCCGGAATGGGACAAAAACCAGAGGTCCATAAGCCAATCATCAATGCATTTCGACCATTACCACAACAGTTTTGTCACGTTCAAATTGCTTTACATGCCTCATATAAGCGAATTTCGCATTTTTTAAGAAATAATTAAATATTTGTAATAAACTTTTGAGAAAAAGGAAAAAAAATGAAAAAGTTACACCCGGAATGGGACAAAAACCAGAGATCCATAAGCCAATCATCAATGCATTTCGACCATTACCACAACAGTTTTGTCACGTTCAAATTGCTTTACATGCCTCATATAAGCGAGTTTCGTATTTTTAAGAAATAATTAATTATTTGTAATAAACTTTTGAGAAAAAGGTAAAAAATCAAAAAGTTAGACCCGGAATGGGACAAAAACCAGAGATCCATAAGCCAACCATGAATGCGTTTCGACCATTACCACAACAGGTGTGTCACGTTCAAATTGCTTTACATGCCTCATATAAGCGAGTTTCGTATTTTTAAAAAAATAGTTTTCGATTAAATTTCAGACATCGAATAGCGTAGTGGAATTTACTATTAGTCTCGCCTCGCGGATCAGTCGGTTTTTTAAGTCGAATTCAAAAGCAACTTCCAATAACAATAATTATACACATAGTAGGTAAATATCTTTTTGGTGACTGAATTTATGTAGCAGAACCATATTAACATGATAGTATATATTATTAACTCATCTGTTTACTTGGCGCGAAGTATATATGATGAAGAGTCTGAGAAAATTCGAAAGTTTATAAAATGTCACAGAATAACGGATGTGAAACTATATTTAACAAACTATACTGTTCAAAAGTTAAAAGAGAATCTAGTTTATTTTATCTTAATAGAGGTCGAGAAATAAATTTCTAGTAGAAAATACGCCACTGCAGCTAAAACTCAGAATATTATATATGTCATAAATAAAGGCTGTGAATCTGAACTTGAATTTTACCGTTTTTACGGCGAATTAAAAACACGTTGAAGTTTCCAAATTTCCAGGTGGAAGAAAATTAAATGTAAACATGAATTTAGAGCCATAATTGTCTGCTGAAACATATAAAATGCATCTACATGTTCGCCTTTTCCATGTTTGAAGACTTAATGGTTACGAAACACTATGTCAGTAATTTAGTTACTGGCGTGTATGTTATAGTAGATATACATAAATTGAAACATTTCGAACATACAGCAAACCAACTTCCGAAAAAGCTACTTGTACCACATAACCTTTAAGACTATTTTCAAAGCACATAAATTGTTATCCTCGATAGGTGAGTCGGAGACGGTATTAATAAAGATCAGAAATCCAAGGCTACGTAATTCCCATAAACTGGTGCTTTAGGAACAGACTATACTTGAGTGGAGCCAAAATAATTCGGAAGCTTGCATTATATATTTCAGTTGGCAGACATGCCGTAAGTGTGCGACAACTTTTAGTTTTAAATAACATTCTTACATCGCACTCGAAACTGACCCTGGTAAAGTTGTTAATTTTGGCTTCGAGTAAAACAAATAAACCGTATGTTTTACGCCTTGAGCTAAACATGGGCTGACTTCGCATTGCTTCCTATTCGGTATCTCCACGGAGTGATTTAGCAACAACATAGAGCTTTTTGGTTTGCCCCACGGAGCTCTGATCTCCAGCAAGTATAAGCGTATGCACTGTTTCGGTATAGTTAGAAACAACTAACTGACATAGCAATTGAGTAATACAAAACAACGAAAACATAATAACGATTTTATTTGTCAGACTGAATAAAAACCAGGTTTTCACCCATCTTAAGAATTATCACTTTCAATACAATGACATTTCACAAAATTCTGATCATGGAATATCGAAGCACAAACTGGTTTCCACAGCTGAAATATCAAATATCAAATATATCAAAATTCAATAACGAATGCAAATGGCAAATCATGTTATGCACATTATATTCAGAAAACTAGGGGAACTACATTACCCCCCTCGGGAGAAGTGGAACGTCATTTTCGGACGAAAAAATACTCGTTTTTATTAATATCGAACGTTACATTTCCAACGGGGCGACAATTTCTGGAACTTATTTTTGGGACTGTAATTTTTATCTTATTATTTAAATATAATTCCGCGAGACTAGCCGCCCTGTTATAACTGTAAGTTTTCGTTCGATGATTATGTACAAATTCTGATATACCCTTGCTAGGAACAAAGGCATAGCGATTTGTTTGAAAGAATTGAACTGGTGTACAATTTTGCCGACGTTTTTCGTTCTGCAGCGGGGTGTTTTCCACAGTTACAACCTTCGCTGGCCATGGTTGGAAACCGCGAAATTTAGCCAATACAACACTTCCCACCTTTAATTTTTGACAATTAAACGGTATAGGTTTTGTGAATTTACTTTTTAAAATACCCTTTTCAGCCGCAGATGACTTTTGTGTTACAACATTATCATTATCTGTGTCTACGTTAATAAAAGCTGGTTTTATCCTATCGATAGATACTATTTGACATTTTCCGTTAAGTAGAATAGTCACTGTTTCAATATCACGTGTTACAAGCTAAAAAGGACCTAGATAACGTGGCTGTAGGCTACTTTTAGGAGCAACGTCGCGCAACCAGACATATTTCACTGTATTAAGTTCTTTTGGAACGAAATACGGAGCGCTATGATGCCGTTCCGGAGCGCGTACATTTTTGATAGCAGTGAAATATTTCTGTGTGAAATGCGACGCTGGTTCGACAGCTAATGGCTTATTCGGAACGAAATACTGACAAGGTAACTCCAGTGACGTACCATATAACAAAATTGGCAGCACTAAATCCCTTGTTGTTGATAGCAGTGCAAATACCTAACAAAATCAAGGGTAAGACTTCGGTCCATTATTTTTTGTTGTAATGAGCGCGCAGTGAGTTTTCAAGCGTGCGGTGAAAACGCTCAATTGCGCCGTTGCACGCAGGGTGATATGCCGTCGTGCGCTTCCGCACAATACCGAGTTTTAGCATAAGTTCACCCCAAACTGCAGATTCAAATTGAGTTCCGCGATCAGAAATAAGAATGCGTGGAACGCCAAAGCGACTTATCCACCCATACATTAGCGCGTTTGCCACTGTATCGGTCGATATGTCTTTGACAGGGATGGCCTCCACCCATTTTGTAAATCGATCGATGACAGTAACAAGGTATGTGAAGTTATTAGATGACGGGAGAGGGCCGACAATGTCAATATGTATTGTGTGAAAACGCGCGGTGGTCGGTATATCCCCAACTGGAGCTTTTGTGTGACGCGTTATTTTTGCAGCTTGGCACAGTTGACAGAATTTGGCCCAAAAACGAATTTCTTTGTTCATGTTTGGCCAAATATAGTTTTCTGCGATTGCGCGTAATGTTGCATTTGGTCCAACGTGTGCCAAGTTGTGAATATCATTGAACAATCTTCGACACATGCATGCTGGCACGTATGGCCTCACTGTCGCTGATTTACCGTCACAGACTATTTTTGCATTTCCAACTGTGTGAGTTTTCAATGGTAAAGAAGTTGTTTTGAAAAATTGTTGTAAATTTTGGTCCGCATTTTGAACGATTTGGCAATTTTGTTATAAATAGTTAAAATAGAACGTGATAATGCATCAGCGACAATGTTGTCCGATCCGGCAACATGTTGAATATTGCAGTTGAATTCGGATATGTATGATAGCCAGCGAGCTTGTTGCGGCGTTGGTTGTTTCATTTGCAATGAATACACTAGAGGCTTATGGTCAGTTTTAATCGTGAACTCCAGGCCCAAAAGCCATGAAAAATGCTTTACTGCTTGATAAATTGCCAGCAGTTCACGATCAAACACTGATTTCCCAGCCTCTAGAGCAGTTAGCTTTTTCTAAAAGAATGCTAACGGATGTCGGTTGCCATTGACAACTTGATGTAAAATGGCTCCGACTGCTATACCTGATGCGTCAGTTGTCAGTTCGATTTTTGCAAACTTACTAGGGAACGCCAGAGTGACACTGCGTTCTAAAGCTTTCTTTAAATTTTCAAAAGCTTTTGTTGCGCCGTCGTTCCAGACAATGGCAGTTTTTGATGTTTCTTTCACATTACGGGTTAAATCAGTCAATGGTGATGCAATTTCAGAAAAATGAGGGACTAATCGGTGATAAAAACAGGCCATTCCCAAAAAACGTTTCAAGCCGTTCACGTTTTCGGGTTTTTCAAATTTTGAAATGGCTTGAATTTTTTCTGGAATAGGGCGAAAACCATTGCGACTAAATTCGATTCCAATAAATGAGGCTTACTCGAGGAAAAATTGGCATTTATTTGCCTTGAGGCACAGGCCGTTTTGTTTTAACTTATCCAGCACCGCCTTCAAATGTAGGTGGTGCTCTGCGATGTTGGGGCTTGCTATAATAATGTCGTCTATGTATGCTTTCGCAAATGGCAAATCTTGTAAAATTGAATCGACTAAACGCTGAAATGTTTGTGCCACGTTTCTTAAATCGAACGGCATGCGACGGTAAATGAATAGACCAAATGGTGTTGTAATAGCCGTTTTCAATTGGCCACATTTTGGTATTGGTATTTGATGATATGCCGTGACTAAATCAAGCTTAGAAAATACTGTGCAATCTTGGAGAGAGAATATTTGTGATGTCCACAAGATTCGGCATGGGGTACCGATCGGGAATTGTGACTCTGTTGAGAGCACGGTAATCACCACACGGACGCCACGGATTTTTAGGATCATTTTTGGGTGCCACGTGCAAAGCAGTGGCCCAAGGAGATTCTCCCCTGTAAACAATCCCTTGTTTTTCTAATTTTGAAAACGTTTCCTTGGCTATCCGCAACTTTTCATCAAAAAGGCGTCTCGGTCGAGCGAAAACTGAGGGACCCTGTGTAATTATATAATGTTCGACAGGGTGTAAATTGTCTTGGTCTGTTGACAAATTTTCAAAGAGTTCGTTGTAGTTGCTGAGCAACTTTTGAACTGAGGGGTTATGAAACGAGTGATTCGGAAATTTTGTTTGCGAAACGCAACTGACAAAACCAGTTGACGCGGCAGTGTTAGCGCTCCGGTTGCTATCATTTTGATTTGTGTGTGTTGTGATGTCACGTCTAATTAGTTTATTATTTTGGCAATCCAAAATAAAGTTATGTTTGCTGAGAAAATCATAACCAAGGATTAGTTGAGTGACATCTGCAACTATGAAATTCCACGAAAATGTTTTGTTCAAATTGTTGATGTGGAATGATAATGTTTTGGTGCCAAAACTAGCAGCCGGAGTGCCATTTGCCGCGAAGAATTTGGGTGTTTGTGTTTTGCAATTATGTCCCGAGCAATACGTAATGTGGCGCTCGTTCAGTTACATATTGTACGGGACCATTTCAACAACTCGATAAAATGATTTAGACATGAACTCTGAATTTTATTCTCACGTTCAGCGAAGCAAAGAATCATTTTGGTAGTAGCGATCAAAAGGCCTCGGGATATTCCATTATTACAAATTTGGATACAGCAATTTGCAACGTGGTTA
Source organism: Trileptium ribeirensis (assembly GCA_030248225.1). Classification (NCBI taxonomy): domain Eukaryota; kingdom Metazoa; phylum Nematoda; class Enoplea; order Enoplida; family Thoracostomopsidae; genus Trileptium; species Trileptium ribeirensis. The sequence continues at coordinate 6,370 of JASANE010029645.1, forward strand.
CTATAACAAAATATTTACCTATAGATTCATGCCACAAACAGTGCGATATCTCGATAAATTTATGTTTTGCAAATAAAATAATGTATTATTTCCGATTTTTATCACGGATTCCATGGTTCGTGTCGAGTATATTGATTGCGACGGCCCATGCCTAAGCGTTAAATTGACCACTACGACTAGTTTAGATTAGGAATCACTCAAGCGAATAGTAATTTATGCAAATATAACATTGAGATAGCGGATATTGTATGCTGTGCAGCTCAGTGGTTACAGCAGACGCAAGCACCTAAAACAAGCCTGAGATCTACATTAGGATTCCACATGTTTGTCGAGTTGCAAATATAACATTGGGATAGCGGATATTGTATGCAGTGCAGCTCAGTGGTTACAGTAGAGGCAGGCATGTAAAACAAGCCTAAGATCTAGAATAAGATTCCACATGTTTGTCGAGTTCTGAAGTTTTAAGATACCCTTAAAATCCTTTCTGTGAGTGGTAAAATTTTGTCACCCCAAAGCTTTGCGAAACTGAAGTATGAAAACGTTTTAGCATTTAGCCGTTGTAATTTTTTCTGCCAAAAACGTTCATTTGTAACCAGATTCACAAAAATTTACACTAACATATTTGAGACAGTGTCGCTTTTGCCAACATATTTCATTATAGCAAAGAAGGTGTTGTGTTAAACATTGTTGCATAACTATTTAGCCAAGTAGTTAGTTCGTATTCATATACGTTTTCAGAATGTGGTCATTATTTGTTTTTAGTTAAAGATCAAATCACTAAACAACTTGCCAAATCAGTCGAAATTGTAGAAGGAAGTCCGCTTACACTTGAAATAGAAGTCTCTGAGGTATGTTTGGTCAATTTTGATTTCAGAGAGATTACTTTGATACTACTATTAATACCAGCCTGGATTCCAACTTTATATATACGGAATTTTGGAGCTTATTCTGGTCAAAAACGCATACTTTTTAACCTGTCAGACCCGCTGTCCAGCAGCATAAACTGAGCTTTGTTCATCATAGTACAAATTTTCTGCATGATTTCAAAGACGCATTGTTTGACGTATTAAACAGCTTGGTCAAATTCCTTTGATGATTTCCAACTTCAAATTGAATTCTGCACATGAACCAACTTTACGTCAACTATTATATATATCAAGCCTTCATAATATTGTACTGAAGAGTATGACACTCTTTTAGATCATGAATGCTAAATCTGCTGGGATGTCACAGTGCAGTTTGCGCCTGTCCTCCTGATTTCATGGGGAGGTATTGTCACCCATGAATTGAAGGAAACAGCTGTACCACATTTCAATGCAGGGTGTAAGATGAACTGTTCCACCTTTAAATATAGGGGACAGCGCAAAGCGACATACTTTTCGGCTTAACCTGCCCTAGCTGACAACTGCCATACTCTTCAGTAAAAATATGATTAGCTCTTGCGCGTTAATCACCTATCTGCATCTCAAATGTCAGGAGTCAATTTTAAAGTATAAATAAAAATTTAATTAATTTTTAATCAACGAACCAAAGCTGAATATAGGCTCAAATTTTATATTATTTCATAATATCAATTGCGCTAGATTAAAACATGCCAAATATAATAAGAGGAATACAGCGACCATTTTAAAGAAATAAACGTTTGTAAATGCGAATAGAAACGATTTTGACCAAAGAATAACCATGATGTACGCCCCTAAAGTGGACTCATGTATAATAGCGTTATGATTTCGATGTCATTATAGTTGTTTGCACGATCTGGGTTTGCTACACATCTTTTACAATGTCGCACATTTAAATAAAGTCATTAAAAGTGTAAAATTAAAAAATATGTTAAAATTTATTTAATATATATATTAATTTTAAAAATATTACGGATTAATTTATATTAATCTATTTATATATTTTATATATTTTATTTTATATATTATCTATTTATCTAATTTATATTTATCTAATTTATTAATTTTTAACCTTGGGAATTAAAATTTATTATTTTGCGCAAAAAACGAAGAATTTCAGCTATAAATATGTAATGTTAACATCGATCATATATGTGTTATCCGATACGTATTTAACTATGATGTGACTCTTTATCGTTGCCGGCAAACGATAAGGTCAACTATCGGTTGCAATATTCATGGAATCCGGAGTATACGTTAAGCGAAGTAATCCTGTTTCTTTCAATATACGCTGGCTTTCTCGCCGTTTAGCTTCACCTTAGCTCTTTTTTATAGTTTTTCTTTGCTATTATGATTTATTTCCCTTTAAAACTTGTGCACCTAGGGTCGGATTTTGTCACAGAGTCAATTCGAGTTAGTCACAAAAACTGCAGTAAAATCGAATATGTTTCTTTCATATAATAGCTGGCTATTGTTCCGTTTCAGGAGACCACTACCGTTAAATGGCTGAAAAATAAAAAGCCAGTCAAAGAAAGCAGTCGATTGCATATTGTGGACGAAGGCCAGAAACATAAGCTTGTAATCGATGTGTCGGAACCAGCAGACAGTGGAACATATACCTGTCAAGCCGGCACTCAAGAAACTTCATCGGTAGTGAAAGTAAAAGGTAAGCTACAGTAGAAATTTTGATTTTTAATTGGTTTGGTTAATATTATATTATGAAGGCTCTGGTGTAAATGTTACTCTGTTTAAGCTCATAGGTATTTTTAAACACCAGCTGCACAATAGCTGATTTTTCTTTGATCGTGACGTTTCGGATGCTGGCTTTGCAGCTATCATTGGAGGGAGGTTATTTATATGGGTTCGATTATTTAAAAATATCATTTAGCAATATGGAATAACTTAAGTCGAAGGCACCATTACTGGCCACCCAAAGTCTACTATTCTTATACGATCACTAATGTAGATGTAGGGCGATTTTCTACCAATTAATTGCTTTTACGGTGTTGGACAAACGAACACGCGAGTTTTGAAAACCAAGTGAAGCGCCTAGAACCTCGTTTAAAAAACCAGAAATGCGATGAAGTGCTCAGCGTCCTATTAGAATTTTCTATAACTCCAATAAATAGGTTAATATATAAATATTACATAATTATATATTATATATATAATTATGTAATATATATATTACCAATAATTACTGTTCACGAGTGCTTATTTAATGACTACAGTTTATTGATTATTATATGTTATATTTATTGTTGCAGAAGTTTCAGTCACGTTCAAGTCATCGTTGCCGGAGAAAACAGAATCCGTTATCGGGACCCGGACGGTGCTTGAGACTGAAGTAGCTAAATCTGACATTAAAGTCCAATGGTACAAAGACGACAAGCCGATCAAGCCAACCGACAAACGCTACGCGGTTGAGGCTGACGGTACATTCCGGCGTCTGGTGATTAACGAAGCAACGTCGAAAGATATTGGTGTGTATACGTGTAAAGTCGGCAAAGATATTGAAACAAAAACTGAACTGATTATTTCAGGTACGCTTTTACTCGCAGCCTTTTGTAAATCAATTAATTGCTATGCCTGACTATTTACTATTAATGTGTCAATTTCAAGATAGATTATAGCAAAATATATTCCAACGCTACTGAATAAATTTTAAACTCTCTGCAGAATTAGAAAAAAACATGTACCATCAAAAGATCTAGCCATTTTTATATCAAAACTAAGATGCTACGTTGTATAGTTGATAGTTTGAACAGTTTTACAAAATCAAGCAAAATTATTATACTGTGGGTGTACATGGCACATGCCAATGCCAGAGGCGGACTAAAGAGTCGAAATATTTTCGTTACATATATAGCTAAGTGTTCCACGTACTGGTTATGGCACCACAAACTTTACATCACAATCACTGTAAAACTTACCCTATGTATTTAGGAAGTTTGATATCATTATATGATATATCATTATCATTATATTTGACCGGTGCGGTATAGATCTGTTTTCAGGTAACTAACTGTCATAGTTTATATTTATTGATAACCTGTTCGACGCGCGTATACTAAAGGTGGACTAATAGAAGTACGTGTGTTGCTTTAGCTAAAATATATTTTATGCTTGATGCATGGCTTAATTTTATGTCTGCACAAAATTTAAACTATCGCTCAATTAAATTGTGTACGATGTTTTCGTATTGTTGAGGCATTAATTTCACATTTGCTTTAGCTCTTCATTAAGACATTTCAGCTTACTACTTTTTGCCACAACTCCAAATACAATACAGGTTCTCGAAATGTACTTATAACCGTTGGGTTGAAAACACGAGGTCATTTCAAACATTAATTCATGCGCTGCTGCGTTAGTTTTAAGCTTTCTACAGTTCCGTATACGAAACTGCTTAGGAGAGCTAGTGTAGACTGTGACTAGAAGTGGTAACGACTACTGCTCAAAAATTTACTTTTCGCTAGAGCAATTTTCTTATCGAAAATTGTTTTATTTCTTTTGAAATTACCTAGCTAGCAAAAATAATTTTTAGCAGTGAAGTGAATGTGCGTAGGCTTTGTTTGACCTGTCAAATTTTAATCTAACATCAAGAAACTCTTATACACGCATAGTTTGCATCGATAATAAAAACTTTACAAAATACGTGTCGGCGAGCAAAATGCAAAATTGCAAACACAAATGCAAGATGTATAATCTAGATATAGCGTCATGCGATCGAGCTAATTTGCATTCCATTTGCTGATGGTAAACACACATAACGGTCAAATAACCAATGATCGTGAAACATTAGTAAAACAGTAAATTCCACCCATTAGGCGTTCGAAGTACTCGCTATGAGTCGTTGGCATATCGATATCAATCACCAACATATCCTACGTGATTGATGCTTATAGGAACATGACCAAAACCTAACCAACCGGTATACATGTACGCTTGAATTGAAAGTAGTATTATGCATAATTAAAAGTTATGTTAAGATCGGGTCGAAACTGCGTGTACTTGTGGCTCGAACGAAAATAGAGGATGTCTGCTGTGTGCTATTTCACTTTACTGTATTTTATTGTAACGGTAAAACTGTTAAATAAGTGATCGTTATTGTCTTTGGCAAAACATCAAAAAAAATTGAAAAACAAATTTGACTCAAAACATTTTTTCATGAAAGCATCCCGTATGAATGCTAATGTTTTCGTGGCAAACATCTTTTCATCAATAATTTGTTTGGCACAGTTCCTGGATCTGTTTGATTATGCACATACTTTTGCCTCTTAGATGGTCTTAATTTACTTATTTTTATAGTTATTCTAACCTTTAGTTTACTAATATGAAGATTTGCTGATGTAAACGTAAAATTTATTTCGGACACTCTTCGCTTAGACAACGTAACTTATAATTTAGGGCACGTATCGGTCAGTTTTGCTCGGTTCAGGCGCTTTCAACAATTCTATTTTTGTGATGGCCTTAATTTACCTATTTTTATGCTTATTCTAAAATTTAGTTTACTAATATGAAGATTTGCTGATGTAAACGTAAAATTTAGTACGGACTCTCTTCGCTTACACAACGTATATTATAATTTAGGACACGTCTCGGTCCGATTTGCGCGGTTCCGACGCTTTCAACAATTCAGTTTTTAAAAGGCTCATGTTGTACGACTAGCAATATTTTTTCTGATCACTTAGCTTCTTGTGTTCGTCGTTCTTTACATTTTGCAAATTCACCAATCTAGATTCTCCAAACCACATTCTACAATTTGGTTCTGATTTTTTTTACAAAACTGTAAAATCGTACCACTTCCAACAAAACATGAAGATCATAAAGGTTTTAGTGAGACATAACCGACCCCTACGTAACTAGGAGTTACTGGATGGAAAAAATGGGATATGTAGCTCTCTGATCTTTGTCTCACTCGAGGTTATGGCAAAGAGTACCATATTCTTTTTGGTGTTGACATAAAATTTTACTAATATTTATCATCTGTTTATCTTTTTAAGCGTTAGATAACTAACACGTTATAATATTAAACTGCACCATATAACTGTCTCACAAGTTGGTTGTACCACGAGTTGCCGTGCTTTTAAAAATTTGTATATACTGTTGTAATGTTTGCTCTGTGTTTGTTTTACGTTTGCTCGTGCTACCGAACTCGCCACTGCTGGTATAAATCACTGATATGAATATGATAAAATATGCTGTAGCTAATAAATTCATGATAAAATTCATGATAAAATATGCTGCAGGTAATAATTCCGTAATAGTACCAAAAGTTTTGTAAAACGTTATAAACTACTTAAAAATTAATAGTAGCTCTCAATCATAGTACGAGTACAGACACCAACGAATAGTATTATTTAATCAAAACAAGTATCGTCAGAGTTTGATTAAAGTCGATGGACAAAATCTCCAAAAATAGCTTTCTTAAGCTATAGATTTTATATTTAACATCGCCTGTGAAAATGATAGATGTCAAAACACATAAATATCCAAATTTATGCACATGTATTGAAGAATTATAGTTATGCCATAGGTGTCGATGGAGGGGTATTAAGAGATATTACCCTCTCTAAGGGTTGGACTTCCTTCTTGCAGTATCTAACCCCCTTCCCTAAGCTTCCCGAGGGCCGCCAAGGGCGCGGTATAAATTTAGCCGGACTACCTCCCTAACCCGACGGACTTTCGACAACTATGCATGTGCTATTTATAACACTTATTCATGCGACAAAGTATCATCGCTAGAGACTTACAAGCGTGATTAGTTGATATTGATACAAAGGCCACAGTAATAAATTTTTTCTGAAAGTATTTTCTTTCATTTCGGCAATAATTTTTAAATAAAATTTTCTAAAATAAAGAACAAATATTGCTAACATTCTGGATTTTCTTCTCGTCATACCTCTTCGCATGACAAGCGTTAACTTTATAGATTTCATAATACCATAACAACATTTGATATCATCATTCAGCACAAGTTATACAATTTCGATTCAGCTCCTCCAGGTTGGTTGAGAAACTAATGCCAAAATTTGGGAAATTTGAAATTTGTTCAGATATATCAAATTTGCTGACAATGTATCATAGACCATCGTACACCATTTTAATCAATTGCTTCGAGTGAGAGATTCGTATGTATACAATTATTGTTTGTTAAAATGAAAAGTAAGAAAAATAAACTGCGAAAACTCAAAACATTAGAAATTTAACGTAAAATGGAATCCATGAATTCGTGCTTACCATTCTTGCTGTCATTATACAATTCCAGGTCCAGATTATATTAGCTTGTATTTTCAAAATTATTTATTGCCATATTCTTCTAATTTTTTCAATTTATTTTTATACCATGTGAATTTTAACAAAATTTATGTTTTAAGCATTATATTCTTTCATTGCTCACGTTTGGCCGTTCTATCGAGTGTCCGTTGTATTATCGTAAATTAATCTTAGTGTGCTGTTAGGCCAAAGTAACTATCAAAAGTAACAATAAGAAGTAATTATTTCAGACTAATTTCCCGCTTCATTCTAAACTGTAGTAATTGATCAATTATGTTTGATATTTCGACATATGCAATTATATAGTCTCGTTCCAACAAAGGTGTTTTCCAACTAATGTGAAATGGCCATCAAAAAGGCAATCCAAGCCATTACTAATGAATCGTCATTTTGCGATTGTCCCCATACAGAAGGGCGCAAATTAAGCATAAAGCTATGAGATTCTCGCATAGTATGCAATTCATTTCCGACCCTAAAAGTTGCATTGGCGCTGTTCTCGATATATAATGGTGTAAGCCTAAGCTTTAGCCGAAGCTTCATTTCTTATGTAGGCCTTTTTGATGACGCATAAATCTAGGTTGAGGTTGTCGATCTCACGCTGTCTGGACGAAATGGAATAAACAAAGAATTAACGCTGCTTGGGGTTACTTAGCCCTTACTAGGCACAACGCTTGTTGAATAATATCATCTTTTCATTACAAATGATAGTCCAAAGTCAGTTAGTTACCAAAAGACAATTACCTACTTTCGTTGTTACGTTCGTTGATTCTACACATTTTAGTACACAAAATATTAGTTTGATTTCCAAGATTATAACTGGTATCTTTTCGAGCATTGTATTACCGGTAGCATCAGTAGTATGACTTTATAGAACCTATTCAGTGCTTTCTGCCGAATCCAATTTCGAATAACATATTCATGAAACACCACAATAACTCATGTTAATTTGACCAATATTATGCGACTAAGACATTATCACGCTTCGCTGTTGTGAGATGTACCAGTAATATAAACAATTTAAGAGCAATACATAATGTCTGCTTATAAGGCCATGTCCATGTTGCTCCCAATCCGAACCGATCTGTTCCGGGCGCAATGTTAACACATATCGGATCGAATCGAATCGCAACGGATCGGATGGGACGCAACGTGAACATGGTCTAAGAAGAATCTGTATCTATGGTAAAAACAACTAATACAATTAATAGCAGTATGACCAGTTATAAAAAATGCTTATGAAAAAAACTTTTAAGCAGCTATCGCTTTACAGGAACATGACAAACATTGGACATAATATATAACATCGCTTTACGTCCGTAATAGGATCTTTTTGACAACATTGGTATGTCCCAAAGCATAATATGCTACAAGAGAACCTATTTCAGCTGAGTTTGATATCTTAGTCTTACATCCAGACTTTCGCATAATTGAAACGAATCGACTACACTATTGGAACTATGTGGTAAAAGATTGTATCTTATGATGAATCCTTACAAACACACGATTCCGATTACTTTATCAACTATTGCATAAACATAAACGCATAAAATATTTTTATTGCAAATTATGTTGTAGGGGCAATTTTAATGGATATTTGGTACTATAAAGTGCTCATATCCAATTATGCAACTGCATTTTTCATACAAACGAGTCATAGAATTCACATTAACTTTTTACGTGCACTCCCAACATACTCTTTGGAAGCTGTAATTCTCCAGGGCACTAAATTACTGATGTTAGCATAACAACTCCTTGTCCACAGTAGACTGGCATATCAGCATCCACAAATTGATGCACACAATATAATATAGTATCATTGATGCATATAATATCCCAATAATATTGATGCATATAACATCAATGTCGTTGCTAGGTGGCACACCCTAAATACTGTTACGGGGAATCGGCGCCTTCGCCACCGAACTATCACTGCCTGTGCTACTGTAGTGCCGCGCTAACATTACGTATATAAGACTTGATGCAACTGAATGCAACCGTTCCGCTAACGGCCTTTCGACTCTGCCTTTTATTGCCCAGGAAGCCGTCAAATGCCAAAAAAATCCGCCATTGCAGTGAAATTATAGTTGTGCGCAATGAAACACATAGGAAATATCCATCTTTTTTTATGTTTAAAAAATGGCTTTAGCGCCGTTTTCCCACTAAATAAGTTTTGTCCATGGCTATTCTGACATACAGTCAGGATCAGGTACGTTCTTAGTGCTTTTTCACGTGTATGAAAAACGAATACTCATCGACGTCTTCACGAAGTATTCAAGACATACGCATAAATCAGTGCTTAAGGTATTTCCACAAAAATGTTTACTACATGTATTGTGCAATAAATGCAAGGAAACTATTGAGAGAAGTAGTCTCACACTCAAGTAAAGGCTAGAAAATGCAAGATTTTCAGGCTCTGGCTCAGCTCTGCAGATGAAATACCAAGTTATGTTTAGCTCTCAGCCTCCTAACAATAGAAGTGCGGATTAATATTGGGGAGAACGTAATGTGATATAGAAAACACCAAAGGAACTATATATAGTTTTTAGAGCCATTAAGAAAAGTACTGAGGTAATCTCGGCAGTTCTTGCTGCTGGCGGCTAATAATTGTTCTTGTTTTGTATAATAGCTTTCAAAAGCCGACAGCAGCTTTTCAAGATACGCTCACTAGGCTCGGCTGCTAAATACAAATCTTAGGCACTGAGTAGGCCCGGCTCTATGGCAGGCTGGGTTCTTAGTGCCGTCCAGAGCCTCGAGTGCCAAATTTTCACCCCTGCCTCGAACACAAACCACAGAACTATCTCGCCGTTTATATATATACTATTAGTACATCTCCCTTTGCGCTTATGCAGCTGCCTACAAAAATATTGATGACTAGTCGCACTCATCACGGATATTCACATACACTATGTCTATTGTAGTATATACACGAATTTAGTTAAATAAATATATTTACAACTAAAAAATAAAATAAAAAACCACATTACATATATAAAACAAATAGCAATATATAGGAGAGAAAAAAACAACTCTCATTATATCGCTAGTGAGGGTGAAACGGGGTTATGTTATTTAATCGTAACAGGCTGTGTTTGACGTACATACCTCCCTAAAAGCTCTGGAATCCTGAACCCATTGAAAATCCTAAAGCCTCGTCGACCCTAAACCCACCGAAAACAACTGAAAACGCATAAAGTAATTGAGCTGGTCTCTATATGACCAAACCATCGCATCCAGCCTACCGGAAAAAAATCTATATAGACTATATAGAACGTTTCAGTACGCAATACATAACCAAACTGAAGATAGACTATATTCTGTAAATAGGGTTCAATGACCACAAACCCATCGAAAAAGCATGGAATATGCACGCAGGACTCAACCAAATCATTGTATTCAGCATTCCGAAACACCGCTACGAAGAGGATTTTTATGCCATGAATCAAACTACTGAAGAGATACTATATTCTGGAAAATCATGTTCGTTTACCCTAAACCAGTGAAAACGTCTGAAAAGGGTTACGTTACTCGTGCTGGCTATTGATAACCATACCATCGTGATCACCCTAACGGAAATACTATATATATATATACAAGTCTTAATGACCTGTACGCAATATGTCATCAAACAATTGAAGGCACACTTTATTATGCAAAACGTGTTCACTGACCCTAAACCCAGTAAAAACCTACGAGAAGGCATCAAATATGCAATCAAAACTCTAGATCACCAAATCACTGTATTCAGCAGTCAGAAATACATATTTATACAGACCATTCTTGATGCCGTGCACGCAATAAATAGTGAGACAAATGAAAACGACGCACTACATTTTGGAAATTGGGTTGGTCGACGATAAAACCGTTGAAACCCCATGAAAATGTATAATACAGTCAAGTTGGACCAACTGATTAGCTCTTTAAAACTTTTTCTCCTGCTCTACTGAACAGCTTATAAGGCATAAAGATAAGTTATTCAATCAAACAATGGTATATGTATAATCTTTGAAGCACTCCTTAGTCCGAAATTTGTTATCCATTGCCCAACGGCTCCTGCTCAGTATCCTGCGACAAACAACTACTGACAATAATTGTTTCGCGCAGTAGTGGCGTATCTCAAAAAAATTTCTTTTTGAGGTCATACCACCATCAAACTCAGCGTACTCCAATGCCTTTTGTGCAAGGCTGACGTATCTCTAACATAGATGATTAATGCAATAAACAGAGCTATACTAGGCGTAACTCCAAGGAGCGGTCATACTTTTCATGCAAGAATGACGTATGTTGAGATACGCCAGTCTTTCACAAAAATAATTTGCAATCATACGCTTAATTCATCTTACGCCAAACGCCAGTATTGCACGAAAATTAGGGAATCTTAAGAGTTAACTCAAGGTGACGTATCTAATTTATTATTCCTTACTATTTTCAGTTTATAACATCCCTTAATGTTCTCCATAACTATAAATGATGAAATTTTCTATGGTTACTAAAATTGATGTGGTCAAAATAGGTCATTTTCAGATATGTTATGAGCACAGGTGACAGCGGGACACGTACAGTACAGCTTTTTCTAATTCAAACTACTATTCTAAACAACACCAAATGCCGATTTCAGAAATATGAATAATCCAAACATGAAATGAAAAAACACCGACGTCTGAACAATGCTAAATTTCGACGCGTTTTTATGTTATAATTAGACTCATTAAATTTTCACCCGCACCCTTTCATTTTCCACAGCAGCTCCGCTTAACTCATCAGCCTCGCCATGTTTGACCAGCTTGAAACTAGGCTTGTTTTGAACGCAAAGCCGTCACGATCGTTTCAAAGAAATACACTGATATGAAGAACACATTCTGAAAACGTTGACAGGTTTATCAAAGCATGACTACTTCCCTATTCCCCCCGAAGTACAATTAGGTCTATCTTAGAAAACTCGCGCAACTTTTACGAAAAGGTGCCGCTGGTAGACTGATACGTCTATTGGTGGCTGCTTTCTTTCCTTACTTACGAACTCGCAACTAAATTTTACATTTAACTGGCAACTACATGTAAATGTTCGCGACCTTATGGTTGTTTCCTCCTACCCAATACCCACAGGCCGTCATGTTATGGTCAGCCATAAAGTTGAAGTCAGCAGAAAAATTCACAATTTATACAGTTTTGAAAATTAAGCGTTTTGGCTTCCCAAATGATCGATACGATCAAGTGAAGTGTCTTCGTCTCTTTGACCTAAGGCAAATAACAATAAAACTGACCACCTAAAGGCAAGATGTATAGATAACGACAAAAACTCTACCCAGACGGTCAAATGAAAAGATATCTGTAAACAGTGTCATTTCGGCATTCTCGCATCAAGGTTTTGTCTAGGATATCTGGATTATCCCGACGTCGCGGATACTATGCGCATATTAAATCGTATCCGGATGTACTTGTACATACAGTAGTTTGCCACTATCACAGATTACTTCCACTCAGCTCCTAAAAGCTCTAAAGGCAACTATAAATATATATAGTTTATTTATAGTTTGTATATTACGTTATACTCTCTCTAAACTTAGGAAATCGTAGGCTTTTATTATAAGAGCCCAAGAGGCGAGCCTGGTTTGCCATCGGAAAAGCCGACCCGGGACTGCTTAAGAAAGCCGAGCCAGAGATGGCTCAGAAAAAATGTGTCAGAGCCTGAAAATTTTAGGTCTTTCCTATAATATATTAAAATGTATGGTGTAAAAATTGGTCTCATTTTTCAAGGTACAGCGAAAATTTTGCTATAATTCGACAGGGATCGACGAGGCAGCTCAGAAAATACATATTTCGACAATATTATTGTCAAATTATTTTTCATATTTTTTTGCATTCCCAATCTGGTCCCTCTATTTCACTGATTGTAAGCAATGTGACCACAGCTTGCATCGTACCGGATACAATATGAACATGACGGACAAATATTTTAAAACGCTTACATACGCATTATAAACAATTTTTGCTTGTTTTATTGAGAGTACCTTCATGTTTTTATTAGCGCTTCTCGTATGAAAAATGAATTAAAATTAAACGCAAACACATAGCCACGTAACGGTAAAATTGGGACTTGACAAAATGTTCTTACAAATCAATCATTTTAATCATACTAATCATTTTCTGAAGTTTAATAAAATAAAGTTAAACAACTATTGAAACATCGTGTTAGCCTTAAAATAGACGTTTTGTACCGTTCCTGTGACAATTATTTTTAGCAATTTTAGCATTTTTCGTTAAGAGCACTGAACTTTTGAAAATTTATAAATTTCTAAACTCTGGTTCATCCAACCCCCATCACTTCAATTTCGAGCAAATAGAGAGGCTAGATAATAACTACTTATTGAGTAGCTCTGAGCACAAGTACGTTACATTATAATTGAATGATAACACCAACACCTAACTTCAGAAACAGCTCTCTCTCATAGCTGACAGCGAAATAAACGTATTCGTGATGCTGTCTGCCTAAGAATATTGATTTGAAAAGAACCAGGCTACACTCATTTCAGATGTAAAGATAGTAGAATACAGGTACTTCACGAGGAATCAGAACTTCTAACCGTGAAAAACTCACCTGAATATACGATCCGTACATTGAGCCATACTGAGCTCGATGATTCAGTGGACTTCCGGTATTGCTGTTAGCATTGCTGTCCAGTTCCGACAGGTTGATGCTTGACGGTGACTGCAGATTTGGATATCGACGCTTCGAAAGGTTAGTCGAGTCCAGCAACGAAGCCAGACGGCTCGGCACGACTACGTTCTGCCCAGGAGCAACCACAAGACTTGGTTGTTGACGTTCACTCAGCCGACCCGCGTTGGCTGGTAGTAACACTGTTCCAGAACTCATTAATTGCGAACAAGAGCCACGTGAATATCGACAGGTTCAGTGAAACGAAGGAAATATTTAAAAAAACGCCGCGCAATCACTCGGCTTCGAATTACTAGGTAACACAAATTGCGAAAAGAAACAAAATTAACAAAATATCCGTCGAAAACAGCAGGTCGACTTTCGGCAATCCCAAAGTTACGTCGCTGTAGCCAACTTGAAAAGACAGCTTCGTGGGAAGGAATAAATTCGCAATGTATGACAAACAGGAAATGACGCCGAAAAGTTTATGACGGAAGCAAGCTATGTGACGTCCAGCAGGCAAAATCGATGCTCGTCACTTTTTTCAATATTTATAGTCATACAATAAAATATATAGAAAAATTAAAATGTCCTGTACACAAGCAGAGATTACAGTTTGTAATTTCCCATATAATTCAAAGTAAGTCTAGCTGCTGATGAGAACAGTTGCTGTTTGTCGTCGTTGGGAGATTCCTAAAACAACCACTACAATTAGATTGACTCTGTACGAAAATATAAAACCGACTAAAGTTTGCTCTACTAAAGATCCTACCTATTTCACAACCTCTAGTCTCTCAAAAACGCCGTTCATCCAGTCCTGTTCTCAGAAATACTTTTACATTTAGCTAGTTGCTCGCGCAGCAAAGGGAAACGGGGCTACTGTTCTGCGCTTAGCGAGTTTCGACGTTCCTAAACCACCTTTGAAGCACCAGAAACATTATAATACAGGCATCTAGCCAGCCATGGGTGGAGCCACGTACCCCTGAGATTGTGTTCGCCCTCTTCCCATGAAAATTTTTTTCTAAAATATCAATTTCATATTCACAAACTGCGGAGTGGATTTTCATTTGCAATCAATTCTGGGAAGATTTTTTCGAATTGGTTTACTCTGGTTATCAGCTGTTTTAATACATATATTTTCTCTATTTTTTCACTTTTCCAAAGATTGTGTAAATTTTACGTAATGAAAAACTTTAGACATACTTATAAAGCATTATCCCGCTGAATTCTCTCTAATACAAGTCTGGATGCGTGCACGAAGCAGTATATCAAAGACTACGTTACAGTCGTTTTCCGCACATAATCATATTCCTAGCAATATTTCTTTCTCCAATGACCAAACGAAAAGAACCGTTTCAAATGTAAAACCACACACAATATTTATAAGAATTATAATTATAGGAGACATGGTTCTCATTATAGGCATCTGCGCTTTTCATATTGGAAGCATGATACGTAGGCACAACTACATTCATCATGTTCTTGAAAACTCATGGACACAATTTAACACCCAAATGAAAAAAGAATAGGAAAGTGGGCGCCTTTAGTGGCAAAATTTATAAATATAAAACGTCAGTCCTGTCCCGAAGGGTTAATAAACATACCCTATGTTGGTTTCAAACGATGAAATCCAACGGGTTAAACAACAAAATAAGCCTAAGGTTTATATACCACCAACAAGCAAGGAAACCACTTTTTAAACTTGGAGTCATAGCTCGAAAACGGGTTCTCTGACAAAAATTGAATAGAATAGTCTCCGATGAGACGGCCTAATTTCAAATAACTAAACACAAGAAACTGAAGGCAGTTTGGCACTCGTGTAGAGACAGTTTCTACAGTAACTCAATAAGCGAGGAGAAAGAATGAGCATACAGGCCGAAAATGGAGTTCATGGGGTTACTTCTCGGGACTCCCGAGGCCTTGGTCCGTCCCCCCCCCCCCCACGCAGCACGCGGAAAATTTTTTTAGCAAAGTTAAGTTGAAATTTGGTTACAATTGGGAATGTGTGGGTAAAATCGATAAAAATGGGCAGTCAGTGGGGTGCGGGAAAGGGGTCGTCAAGTTTTTTTCAGAAATCCCAGAGCAGCCGCGCTCTGCGCCGAGCGCCTTTACCGCCCCTCCCCCGCCAAGCCCGGCTACCCCTGAGACTTATGAGCATCATCATATATGAGTAAAATATACCGCTACAGGTTCACTAAGCATTAGTCTAAGCTTTGCATTTTAAGTACGGGTTACAATAAGCCTAAGACTAAGTCTGGGAGCTGCCTATTCAAGAACACCCGCTCTAAGAATGTTGTTTATAGACCGTTCATTACTGCAGAACCTATCTCTACATGAGTGCCGGCAGTTTATTATCGTTCTGCGTTTTATTCAAACTGTGGCATGCGGCTTATGGACGTGTGCGTCTGCGACATTATTGCAAGGAATTTGAACAATCGCATGTCTCAAAATTTCGTCGGCTTGAAGGTAGCTGTGAAGCATCGGCTACATTACCCAAAACGTGGTTAAAGGTGGCTTCACATCAGAGATAGAACCGGGTCACCGGATGACAATGTGTGACCCGGTACTGACTCAGAAACCGGCCGAAAGCAATATCATCTGCAGTATCTGGACAACGTATGTTCTCTATCTTACATTCCTTTGGTATGATAGACCTTCCAAGCTCCTTGCAATTAGCCTACGAACGACATCAAACAAAAGTGGCAAGAACAGAAATGGCCTTCACTTCCTTCGAACATCTGCATCTGCTCAGTTATGAACCCAGCTTACGATTAGAGCAGAAAAACTTTATATGGTCAAAGAAAAGTGTACCTAGACATGATCCGCCAGAAAGAAACACTTGACCTGATCTATTTATTGTTCTTCCTGGCGCATAAATTTCAATTTACAGAGAACGAACGAGTAACCAATCAGGGCAATATTACAATTTAGCGAGGATAACCGGTATGCTTTTTCCTCACCTACTACCAATAAAGACATATAAGCACATTTTAAGTTTTCCTGGCGCCCGCTACTGGAATCCAACGCTTGAGTTGCTTCAAGACGTTGTCCGTAAAATCTGTTAATGAGCCTTACAAAGCCGACTTTAAGTCCTTAATCCTACCAGGACTTAACCGACAAATTCGAAAGAAATGTTATGAAAATTTCTCGCCTCTTTGTGTAGCACGGATTGATTCACCGCATTCACGACATTTACACTCATATGCGTCTGGCACACAAAAAGGGAAAAGCGAATGGTTGTCCCGCAAAATAACCCTTACCTAAGATACGGACAATAAATAATTTGTGACCACAAACGCAAATTCCGAAACTAGCCTCAATTCCACTCGATGTCTACATCTGTCTCAGCACAGCTCTTGCACTGGCACAAGTTATAACTCTCGAAAACAGGCGCCTGCAATTATATCTTCTCCTCGTTCGTCCTCGCAACACATTACGAACATTATATTCGTATGACGAACGTATACGGGGAATAATTTTACGAGTTTTCCCAACTTCATCACATCGCTGCTACAGTGAGGGCATTTCCTATACCAGCTACCCAAATCAGTTTGGACAGGCATGTGTAAAACGTTCAACTGCAAATTGAGTAAACCCTTAGATATTTTTTGAAAACAAAGTAGAAATCAGCTGCATAAAGGTTTCGCATTGTGGCCTATCACTAAACACTCACGGCAACTTGGCCTCATGCGTTTGACGCATGAAATTGCTTTAGCGCAACAAATCCGACGGTATGTATAATTTGAACTGCTTCTATTTTCGCTTAGTTATAAATAATAGTTTGTCCTGCAATTCGCAAAGCTTGGTATACATTCTTTCGTGATCAAAAAAACCTCAACTTATAAGTTTTGATCCTAGATCAAGTGTTTACACCCGGTTTTTAGGAGTAAATTGTAGTACATATTTATCCCAAACGTCCTGTCTCTGGGCTCCAGATGTGATCCGGCGGCTATATATCGCCCCGCTCCTCATCGCCACAGATCTCGAAAGACCACAAATTTCCGTTGTTAGACCAAGTTCGAGGACTCCGATGTCATGAGAATGGGCCGATGCCTTAATAACGTCACTGAGTTTAGATATATATACTTGGAGAGACGTTTGTAACAAATAAGAAACATTGAGAAAATTTTATTGACCTACACGGGGTGAAGACCCCACAAGGTGTAATACTGAACCATCAGCGTATACAGAAACTTACTTCGTATACATAAAGACTTACTTCCCTCAATCCCTGGTTCTCATAGTGTAAATTTCCTAAATGGCGGACAATGGCCATTCCTAATTACCAGGCCCTTCCCTGAAAATTATAGCATGTAGGAAGTGAGGACAAGTATAGGCCTCATTTCCCAAAGTTAAGTGGTCGCCATTTGTGATGGCAAAAGTTTTGCGACAACAATGTTTATAATAGAAATACTGCTGTGCAAAATAAAATATAGCAAGAATCTTGTTAAGCGATTTACATGTGCAACTCCAACAAAATGTAGATGTAACTAGTAGCGCCGCCATGAACTATCTGCAAAGTGGGGCCAAAATTTTTTTCAAGTCCACTTGTAAAGTTTTGCAAAAATATTAAGGCGAAACGTCAGCCTGAGATGAATACAACAAGTGTGCAACGAAATTTCAATAACTGATGGTCAAAACTGGACGGAAGGATTGAACCCCTGTGACCACCAAAATGGTGACTCCTCTGGATGGAAACATGTGATAAGTCGAAAATAGGCAAAAAACAGAAGATAGCCGGAGGATCAAACCGCGACTACGCGAATGACACATATATACGCCTTAACTGGTCAGCCGTCGAACATTTGATATTAATTTTCTTGTTATTGTTTATATAACCCAGCGTGAAAGCTTGTGCACAGCTATGCAAAATTATATGAAGATAAGGCAGAAATTTGTTACTGGTTGGATAAAATTACCTATGGGCAAGGCAAAATTACTCGAAGTGACATTATGACTACTCAGATGTAAATACTTTACTCTCGGGTAATTTTTTACACTCATGCCTAGTCCCATTTCAAAATACGAACGTTGGGAGCAGCGGTAAGGGTAGAATAAGAATTATTTGCGGGTAGAAATTATGTAAATATAAATAGATTTAAGCATACGGGTCCATAATTTCAATTTAAGGGAACACGTTGTTGTTTGAGGGTTTTTAATAAGTGCAAGTTGCGTGCAAGTGTGTCACACGAGTATATTCACAAAGCCAGTCTCTATTCAGACCTAGTTTTATGTAGCTAATTGCGCTCACACACAAGCCACGTAGAACAAAACAAGTGCTGCTAGAAAGCGAACCCAATGCCGTCACCAAACAGAAACTCAGCAAAGACAGAAACGAAAACGTTGATAGTGAACGACGAAGAACGAACTACGCCGAGTTCAATAGACGACGTGTTTTCGCACAGCAAGGTTTCATAGTTCGAGAGAGAATGAGCATAACAAGCACCATTAGGCTTAGCAACCGAGCTGAGGACCGCCACACCAAACCGCTGTGTCTACATCATTGAAACAAGCTAATGCGCACAACTTGATATGTGAACTACACACGCACAATGTATTATACATATATATATATGTAGGGCATGTGTGTGCGCGCTGATGGAAACTACACACGCTGCCATCCACAAAGACAGACACAGAACAGAACTGATATGCGAATAGAACTGACATAGAACATGTAGAACCAACATTGTAGAGCCGATGAGTCAGACTATGACGTGAACAATTCAGCCAGCGAGCTAAGAAAGGGAACAGACACAGCTGTCGAACTTCAACTTTGGCATGCCTTGTAGGGGCAAGCAAGAGCTGGATTCTCGAAGCACGTCCGGCGCGGCTCTCAGATGTTTGGCTCGGCCCTTCTGATGGAAATCCAGGCTCGGCTTGGCTCTTAGGCTCTCCACTTTGACATGCCTTGTAGGGGCAAGCAAGAGCTGGATTCTCGAAGCACGTCCGGCGCGGCTCTCAGATGTTTGGCTCGGCCCTTCAATGGAAATCCAGGCTCGGCTCGGCTCTTAGGCTCTCCACTTTGCCATGCCTTGTAGGGGCAAGCAAGAGCTGGATTCTCGAAGCACGTCCGGCGCGGCTCTCAGATGTTTGGCTCGCCTCTTCCGATGGAAATCCCGGCTCGGCACGGCTCTTAGGCTCTCCACTTTGCCATGCCTTGTAGGGGCAAGCAAGAGCTGGATTCTCGAAGCACGTCCGGCTCGGCTCTTCCGATGGAAATCCCGGCTCGGCTCTTCCGATGGAAATCCCGGCTCGGCTCGGCTCTTAGGCTCTCCACTTTGTCATGCCTTGTAGGGGCAAGCAAGAGCTGGATTCTCGAAGCACGTCCGGCGCGGCTCTCAGATGTTTGGCACGGCTCTTCTGATGGAAATCCAGGCTCGGCTCGGCTCTTAGACTCTCAATAATAAGAGCTTGCGTTTCAAGAGAGAAGATAACATATAACTATTCAGTAGACACATGTGATCACATATAAGTAAACCCGTCCCTTTCTGATTCTGCATTTTTATTAATGTAATCTTTGACATTAGACTATATTTTAGTATATATATATATATAGGTTTTGTTGAGGCTACATGCTTTATTGCCGTATCCAATCCGATGTTATCCCGGCTGTCCTTGCTGTACATATTGTACTATATATGGGCAGTACAATTATGCTTGTTGTTTTAAAAGAGCTCTCTAAAGCAGAGCGAAGCGTGGAGCATAAATTCTCACCTCTACAAGACAGCAGGTCAACCCACCAGCTCACAGCGAGTGCTTCCGACTACTTTACAACAAAATAGAATACAGTTTCCCAGGAAACACAGCACCGTTCCAAACAGGCCACACCGGTTACAGTACATCCAAATGAATCACTTCATCGTTTTCAGGTAACTCGCAAACCTTTATAACGCCAGATATAACATTAGCATTAGCATATAGCATTAGATTGAAAATCACGATATGATGCGTCGTTCTGAAGGTGGGTTTCAGAGGGCTCAGACCATACCAAAACAAATACATCGGCCACATGTACGTTCACATGAATCACTCCATCGTTTAGCAGAATCCTGGAAAACGATAACCACAGATGCAGCAAATAGAAACATTCGACTGAAATCCACAAAATCATGCATGGTTTAATGGGGGTCTCATGGGACGCGTACCAGAAAAAATACATCAGTCACAGCTACAGTCAAACGAATCATTTCAACGTATATATTTTGAAACGTCGAACATCTGTGTAATCACAGATGTTACAAATAATAACATTGGATTAAAAAATCACGAAATCATTCCTGGTTCTGGGAAGGTGTTAGGGAATACAGTACCATTCCAAAAGAGCACATCGGTCACAGATATATACTTTCAAAAAATCACTTCACTGTTTGGAGCAGCCTCGGACACCTTAATAGCCCCCATAATACATGTTTATCAACGATATCTTAAAATTGTAATAGGGTTGAAATAGGTCCTTTTAGGGCATCATTTTTTGCACCTATCTCCTGATCTACGAGTCTAAGTAAAAGTGCAAAAACTGTTCGATAAAGCTAGAGATGTCGTTCGTTTTGAGCAAATATATAACTGAAAACATATTTTTTCGGTTATAAACAGTGGTATCCTATTTAAAAAACAGCATTAACCCCTAGAATTTGCCCACCCTCCTAGAGATTTTCCAACTCACATCTTTTTGCGACTCGATTTGGCTGTATATATCGTGCGCTGTAGTTCTCCGTTAAGCGACTGTATATGTTAGTGATGGGCATGAAAATCCGGATATGCAGATATCCGGGTGCCATTTCATATCCGGGTATTATAGACGTCGGCGGGATATCCGGACATTGAGTCCGGTGAGAATTTGCAAAATTTTACTACAAAGCATTGGTTTGAAGACACCGAGAATATGTTGTTTTATAGACTAATTTTCCTATGGCTTTGTGACAAGATATTTTTTCGATGGATCTACATATTGTGGGTTTATACGGTCAATTTTAGCGTATACATTTGCCTTAGTGTCACTTCAGGTGACCGTTTCAGCTTAACGTTTAGTTTTAAACCCCAACACACTATTTTTAACACTGATTCAGTTCTTTTTTCGACACTTCGCCGTAAACCAATTTACAATACGGTATAATTACTTATTGTAATCAAAATGTATTTACGCGCATATTTAGATTCACTAGAAATCTGTTGTTTCAACTTTTTTAGACTATTTTTAATATGTATAACTAAATAACCAGCTACAATTTGCACTATTTCGGAATTACGATCTTTTGAGACTTTGAACAGTCGGTGTTGGCGCTTGTTCAGATGGAGCTAGCGAATCGAGCAGCGTTTCCAATGAGGGCACTATTTAGGAAAATGGTCAAAAGTTCTTTATTTGTCAGTGTAACTCATCTGCGGGTGGGTAGATTTGGAAAAAATTTTTGTTTGACAAAATAGATATTGACGACGTGCCCTTTAGCTGAACATTAAAAAATCCGACTCCATCATCAGACTTGAAATGGCAAAAACTAGTGTTTCAGGCCCTTTGCCAAAACTGAAAACGCGAGTTCCACTGTTTCGCAGCTTATATCAGAAACCACTGCTCGGAATCAGCTTACGGAGATCTATAGCTTTGCTCAACATCACTTTTTGTAGGGCCATTGCCTGAGCCACTTCACGAACTCTATTTCCAGAATGCAGTCTGTTTTGATTTGCCTGGTTACGTATTGATACCAGGGCCTCAAACGTGATCTATATATAGGTTTTTGCGGTGTGCTGAATACGTTGGAGAGGAACATTTCATACCTTTCAGTGATTTTCATGCGGTCTAGGATTTATCCAGTTAGTTGGTTGGTTATATATTGCTTTCAGAACTTTGTCCTACTCTGAACAAAAAATTTCAACCATGTGTCATGAAAATTCAGGAAATACGCACATTTTAAATATGACATCCTGCAGAGGAATGGCATGGTGTCTAGGATATTTCTAAATTCAAATAATAAACTTTAGATAATACTAACTTGCACTTTTTGTCCAAAATTAACTATTTAGCCCCAACTGTATGGACTTTACTGGCAAGCTGGTGGCTTTTGTACAATCCCGCATCCTTGGTTTCCAGTAGCCTCTGACGTCTCTCGGGCATCCCATTTAAATTTCAAAAATATCCAAAATATCCCAATTTCCGCTTTGTTCTGAATAAATTAGGGTTAACTTCAAATTGAAATAGCCACAGCCACTAATTTAAAACTGGTCACTAAAATTGTCGACTAAGTGTAAGCGTATACCTCAAATATTACTGCAATAAAATGAAGAAACTCATACGGATTAGATATCGTGTGCACGATATATATCCCTTGGGAATATCTTCATTCGTTCTTAAAATATTTAGGAAAAACTGGATGGACGGACGGTAAAACTTGCCAGCGGGCATTCCAATGAGAGTTTTATTGCTCCGCTCACTATGCAACTAGAAGGGCAAAATGCCCTCAACCGGGCAATAAAAAAAGGCAACCCTGTTGTATGATCACAAAAGGTGCTCATTTTTATGTTGACAAAATGCCATTCAATTATTCAAATCAGCTGATGTGGTTACGACAGCCAGGTAATTGAAAAATGCTTTGCGTTAACTGTTGTACTTTAGGAATTTTGGAAAAATGCTTTTAGAAATAATGTAATAGCTAGAATGGACGTGGATTAGCCCATAGTAAAAAACCCCTGTGTGTACTTTCTGTTGTAATGGCGAAATGTCACACATTTCATTCGTAATACAATGTCTTAATCGTGCACCTAGTACTTAAAATCACGCATCGACAAGAGTATAAATCAAACGCCCGTTCGTTACATTATTTAGAGTTCTTTATATAATATAATAGGTTGAGCCGTTAAAAAGACGCAAGACGAAAAGTGAAACTGCTGCAAGTCCCTCGCAAATATAGCTGACATAAGTTATAACCAGAAAGGTAATACTAATGTTCCGCTTTCTGCTGTAAAATAAAAAAAACTAGAATTTGACGCTAATATTAGACATGCGCCTATTGCTTTAAGGTCAGCTAAATAAAGTAAACCCCAAAAAACAACCATTATTCGTTTTCATCACCTTAAATTTATAAATCACCGCTTTTAAAAACATAAATTTTTACATTGTCGGCTCCCAGTACCTTCCCAAATGCTGATTTCCAAACATCCACAATTGCATTCATCGTATAAAGCCGCCCCAAAAATCTGTGGCCCAATATACGTAGCACTAGGGATGTGCCGCATAATTCGGTAGATTCGGTATTCGGCCAAAAAATAAGGTTTTCGGTCGAAAAGTTCCAGTATTCGGCCGCACACGGAATACTTACTTTTAAACTAGGTTTTAAATTAATTAACCAGAGGGCCATCAAAAAAATGAATGACGTAAAATTGTGTATATAAAAATAAACTATATATATATATGATCAAGCAAAATCATCGCCTCCTCGCAAAACAACCTTTCTTCATCTTATTTATAGCATTATATATACCATGCATATGATACATAAATTTATTCGACAAACACCAAAATAGTTGTTTCAAAACTGTAAAAAGCCTAAAATCGTGGTTTTCTACAATTTCCGGCACAATGTACACACAAAAACTAAAAAACGCCTAGCTCAAATGTCTTAGAACTTAACATTCTTATTCAGTGAAACACGGCAAAAACGTACATATACTGAATTAAATTTTTGAACTTAGCTTTCAGGAAAAAATAACGTCATCAATCTCGAACGATTAATGACTAAAATACCGAAAATGACTAAAAAATCATTCAAAACGTGGAATGCAATCACAAAACATCACTACCCTTACCAGTGCTGTCCCATATCGCACTGGAAAAGATATGAAAAATTCCGTTTTCATATCCAATTAATATCTGTGTAGCGTATTTTGTAATAAAGGTTTTTCATTTCCACACAAAATTAGCTAACAAGCTAAATCATAACTGAAACACGATTATTGATGCTATTTTATATACAAAAAATATATTCTATATTTGTGGTCCCTCAGATACATTTGGATACGTATCTCTTTTAGTTTACCAACACTCATATATCGAAATCTACTAAATCGTTCACAAGGCACAAAGAAATAACTTTAATCGATCAAACATTAACATTTTTATAATTTTTGAACTACTCCGTACTGCAGGATTTGTTAACTATGCTGTTATTCGAGCTACAACCTAACGGTTCCTGCCCAGCAACTTGCAACACACTATACTGCGAAATATATATGCCTTTATCAGTTAAATATTATGCTTGTGAGCAAAAAGATAACGCAAGTTCGAGCATTTCATATTACTGAGGACTGTCGAATAACAGTAATTCAAACGGTGGCGGCAGCTGTGGCTGTGGAAAGCGTGGCTAGTCTGTGTTTGTTGCCTATTCTGAGGCTCGAAATCGAGCTTCCTAAGCCTTTTTAAAGGCACAGTAAGACAATACACCCGCAGCAAATTACGAAAATCAGTAGTTGTAATTTTCAGCAAAAATCAACGGTATTCTTGTCACAATCGTGGAAAGGCGGGCATACTTGGTAAGTGGTGGCTGGAAAGGTGGGGCCTACTTCCTAAATAGTGACTAAGCAAATCTTGTGACATCTGCCAAATTTCTTGTTTGTATATTTTTATCATATCTTTCAGTTAATCCACGATACACGTGGCAGTGTTATACGGTTTTTGATAGCGAACTTTTTCGAAAACTACAGAACCTAACCATATGAGCTGGGAAGTTTTAATTAAAAACAGCTCGCTTTTTGGTTTCGCACCGCAATTTGAAAAAGTTGAGGTTACTTCCAGCAGGTTTTTCTTCTTATTATACTGGACTTGTTATTAGTTATATACCTAATAGCCAGTGAATAACCGGAACCGAAACCAGCAACCTGAACCGTCCATTTAAACCGGATCCGGAACCTGGTCTTCGAAACTTATATATAGTAAAACATATGAAGGAAGAAATGAAGGTACTCTGGATTTAAAATGTATAAAAATAACTTTTACATTAAACTTAATGTAGTGCGATGGCATTATTGCCTTTCTGAAACTATAAAGAGACTGAGGATGCTAATGTTTATTTATCGACCAATACGTCGGTTTTGGACACCCAGAACAAAAAATGCTTTCCACTATACACCCTTGCGTATATTGCTTGGAATTGAAGGTGCTTACTACGTATGGAGCGTAGAATAAACACTTTCGATCTGTCTCCAGTCGCCTCCCTTTACTACACATATATACGTTTGTTACGTGTTCTGTTCCTTTCTGTTCTCTAAGTTACATAGGAAACTTAAAGTAATAGCATAACAACGTAGGCGATAACATTCGAAATTATAAAACTGCAACAAGAAAATTGTAATTTTACGAAAACAATTTTTACTATATAGTGCCCTAATGATTTCCGAATTGACTGCTTTCGACGCAAGGACAACTTAACCGTACCCAGCTACCAAATCCGTAAAATCTATAGCCCCATCTAACATCAACGTACCGCTAACTATTGAAAAAATACCAAAATTTCACAATTTTATTGCCCTAATTTAGCATTTATAGCCTCATGAAGCCATTTAAAACAAAAAAATCGCCGTGTTTAACTGGCAAAATAACCATATTTGCCCATTACGAACTACCAAAAAACAAGAAGCTCATCAATACTTGTTTTGACTGATTAATAACTGAAAGAGCTTCTAAAACATGGAGTGTGGACTAGAAGATGTCGCTCTAAGCATATATATACATTTATTACAACTTATTCGGTATAAAACTTTAAATTCTTGGCTTATATGGATCTAAAAGAAAATAAAAAAGGTATATATATATATATATTATAATTTTCTGATCGGTGGACAGAGATATTGTTCAGGCTAGCTTTGTACAATCAGTGCCCGTCAGCTATATGATGATGACTTTCTGATCAGAATGTT
The DNA here is from genome assembly GCA_030248225.1 of Trileptium ribeirensis. Lineage (NCBI taxonomy): Eukaryota > Metazoa > Nematoda > Enoplea > Enoplida > Thoracostomopsidae > Trileptium > Trileptium ribeirensis. Next base: position 33,100 of record JASANE010029645.1, read on the forward strand.
ATAAATCAGACAAACTATACTGCTCGCACAGCTTCAATAAGTACAGTTCATTACCACGAACGCAGTTTCTGGCTACGTTAATGATGCTACTTTACTCCAATGCTTACAAAGTTCACAAGCGCACTGGCTGGTTCTTGACGCAATTTACCATAGCCAATTTACAGCTAATAACTTCTGAACAGTCCATGCTCTGTTATGTATATCAGAAAGGACCGGTTGTATTCTAACATACACCGCTGATTTCAGAAGGGTTAAAACGTTGATACAAGCATCGACCATGCCTTGTTTTGTCAACAGGAGGTCTACCGAAGGGAAGATTTACAAGATGAAATATTCCTTCTCAAATTGTGTCCTACTTGCAAAAATGTGCTGATTTAGCGTTTTATTTTGTTTGGTTGTATTGTAACGTCACCATTGTATATATAATGTATGTTTGGACCACGGATGAAGCAAAAAAGTGAAAAAAATTTTTAAACCGGAAATACGAAATTGCCTTTTGCCGGAACCGCAACCGGAAGACGATTTTCGCCGGATATGGAACCAGTATTCTACTTCTCACATCAGAAAATAACCTGAACATAAACCTACAACCGGAACCGTCCATTTAAACCGGATCCGGAACCTGGTGTTCGAAACTTATATGTAGCAGAACAAATGAAAGAAATGAAGGTATTGTGTATTTAAAATGTATAATACACAAATAAATCTTATACTAGGCTTAATATACTGCTATTACATTATTGCCTCTCCGTAACTTTGAAAAGGTTGAGGAAGCTATCAATGTTTATTTACCCTTCAATATATCGGTTTTGGGCCGCCAGCATAGGCGCAATTATAGGACGGGAAGGGAGACAATTCCCCTCAACTTTTTAACGCTTAAGTAATCATCCCCCACTTTTTTGACTGATAAAATTTTCAGTGCGCTGTAATAAACGCACGTGATTATAGATATGTTTTTGCCAGTATCTGTCCCCCCTCACTTTTATTTTGGATTTGCGCCAATGGCCGACAGAGCAAACAATGTCTTCCACTATACAGCCTTGGGTAAGCTGCGTCAAAGTGAATGTGCTAGTAACGCATCGAGCGTAGTCTACGCAATTTCGTGCAGTCTCCCATCGCGTCCCTTTACTAGACACGAATTTGTAATATATTATGCCGTAGAAAATTTGAAATTATTGCTTGTATGGCTCTAAAAAATAAAAGAACGTATACTATATTTTTCTGATGTTCTGGTTAGCGTTGCACAAGTAGTGTTGGTGATTTTGTGATCAATGCTATAAATGAGAAACTGTGATACCACTCCAAACAGTTTTAATAAAATCAATTAAAATTTACATTACAAAAGAACGAATTAATGGCTGCGTTGCAGATGTTACTTTACCCTGATTACAAAGTTTACAAGCGCACTAGCTAGTTCCTGACACAATTTATGTTAGCCAAGCTTAGAGTTAAATGCTTCTACACATTAGTACTCAGTTAAGCATATCAAGTTGGACCGGTCCAGTTTGAAACCAGCATACACCACATATCTCTGCATGGTGTAAAACTACTACTACAAGCATCCACCTGGCTTTGTGCTGTTAATGAACTTCTGACGGTCAAGATGAAATATTTCTACTGAAATTATGTGTCCTAGTTTACGTTTCACAAAGCAATTTGCGGTGTTAATGTTTTCTTCTACGTATTTGAACTTTATCGGTGTGTACGTATAAGATACGTTTGGACAAATGAAGAGGCAAAAATGTAGAAAATTTAAAATGGTATTTGCCTTTTGCCGGGACCTCAGCCGGAACACGATTTTCGTCGGAACCGGAACTCCGGTTGCTCCTTGATATATCAGCGAATAACCGGAACCGGAAGCACCAATCGGAACCGTCCGTTTAAATCAGATGGGGAACCTGGTCTTCGAAACTTATATATAGAAAATGAACAAATGAAGGAATAAATGACCTCCTTTACTGTGGATTTAAAATGTATTAAAAATAATCTTACATTAAACTTTATGTATTGCAATGGCATTACTGCCTCTCTGGGTGAGGCTAAATATTTATTCATGATGTCAGTTTTTGGACTACCAGCTAAAAAATAACTTCAGCTGTAGAGGCTTGCGTAAACTGCGTCAAAATGATTAATCTTTTAACGCATCGAGTGTAGACTGGACACTTTCGCTCTGTCTCCATTTGCATCCCTTTACTAGACATAAGTTTATTACATGTTATTCTGTGGAAAAATTGAAATTATTGGTTTGTATATATACTATAATTTTGATTAGTGGTCAGACACAATTTTAGGCTATTGTTGGGGCAACCAATGCCCGTCACTCTGGGCTCTCCATTCGCTGAAAATTGTGCCAGGGGCATGAACCAGGGGCCCCCTGGTTCCGAACCGGGGGCACCCGATTTTGCCACGGGACATTTTTCCAGAGAAAAACGGCTAAAAAACAGTGTCAGAAACGCTGCCAAAATGATTTTGATGGAGAGAAAAAGCGATTTTGCATGTGTAAAATGTGTAAAATAGCTGCTACAAGCATCGACCTGGCTTTGTTTTGTTAAAAAACTCCTGTAGGGTCAAGATGAAAAATTCCTACTGAAATTCTAAGTCCTACCTATCATTCACACGGCAAATTGCTGAGTAAATCTTTTCCTCTGCTCGGTTGTATTGGAACTAGAACACTGTGTATATATTACATATGTTTTGACCGCAGATAAAGCAAAAATGTGGAAAATTTCATTCAAAACTTTTAAACCGGAATTCCGATTCCGGTATGGTATTGCCCTTTGCCGGAACCGTAACCGGAATACGATTTTCGACGGAACCAGTACCGGAATTCCAGTTACTCCCTGACTAATATAAACACGTATATTAGTGATGGGCAGTGGTATCCGGATGCGAATTCATATCCGTATATTTCCCGCGACGTCGGGATAATCCCGATATCCTAACATTGCATTTCGTGGCCAGGTGTGAAATTTTTCTGGTAGAGAACGACAAATGCTTGATTCGAGAATGCCAAAATGATGTTTTTGTCGGTGTATATGAATAAATTTTGGCTTTAAGCGGTCAATTTTAGTGTATACTATATTTCACTTAGGCCATTGAGATAAAAGCATTAATTTGATCGTCTCGAATTACTGCTTAGTTGAAAACCCAAAATTACTTCATTTTCAAAACTGTATAGATTGCGAGTTTTTCGGCTGCCCTTCCGCCTTTAGCTGGTCATCACATGGTGGCCGGTAGGGTATTGGGTATGAAGGAACCACACTAACGTTGAGAATACTTAGATCTAGATGCCAGTTCGATGTCAAAATAAGTAGTGAGTTCGTGATTAAGGAAAGCAAGGAGCCACCAATAGACGTATCGGTCTATCAGCGGCATGGGTACCTTTTCACAAAAGTTTTCTAATGTAGACGTGGTTGTACTTCGGGCATAGGGACAGTAGTTTGGCTTGGATACTGGGCTCTCCAAATTGGGTGGGCTGGAATTTTCAAGAACCCTGTGGCAGAAACCGGGTCCCCCTGGTTCATCGTCTCTTTCCACTCGATAAAAACACACTCATAAATTGTAATGAAGTTCAAATTAAACGAATTTCAATAACCAGCCCCTCCACTTTACCACACGGTCAGAAATTTAAGATGCAAGGCCCTTGGAGCTTACTCAAAGGATGCTAAAAATCGGATCTTGTCGGTTGACGCTCACCTCCAGCAGTCCGGAAATATATTTTATGAAAATATGGGGTGATAATTTGCTAGAATTTCTGACCTGCACTACGAAGTGATCTAGCACACTTCCTCCATTTTTAAAACTGTTTCAACAATAACCCAACGGCATCATGATAACGTCATGCATATAAACGAGTATACTTTAACGAAAATCAATTTCCTTCGCGAGTGCAAAATTTTTATTTAGAGCAAATAACGAAGTATGATAGATGGTATCCAGAAACTGTTCTCTATTTCTTTCGCTGAGTGATACGAAGTACGCACATTAAAGCCTCTGTAATCCTGATCCCATTAAAATACTCAAGCTTCTTCGACCCTAAACCCATCGAAAACAAACGGAATCACACGAGGTATTCTTGCTGGCCCATGGATAACATGCCATCGTACCCAGTGTACCGAAAAACCTATATATATATATAAACAAATATACATATAAAAACCTATATATATATATATATATAATCCTTTATGCCCTGTACGTAATATATGTATACATAACCAAACAAACGAAGACAGACTATATTCCATCGTCAATCGGATTCAATGACTCCAAACCCACTGAAAACAACTCAAAAGCGGTTGGATACTCGTGCTAGGCTCTATATAACTAAACCATCGCATTCAGCTTGCCAAAAGCCTATATATATATAGACAATTCTTGATGCCCTGTACACAATATATATGTACATAACAAGTGAAAATAAACTATATTTGGGAAATAGGGTTCATCGATATTAAAACCCTTGAAACACCATGAAAAGGTACGTTAATGGTATGTTAAAAAATAAAAAAAGGGTATATACGTTAAAAGGTATAATATGATCAAGTTGGACACTAGATAATATAGCCACCGTGTTTAGCGTGTTTGATAACCTAATATACACTCACTGCAAGGTAAAAACATATAACAACATGCCGAAATTTGAAAGATCGTTGTCTGGCAAAGTGTGGACGAAACATATTCGGGCCCACAGCGGCCCAGGCAGCAATTCCACAAAAGTCGTGGTCTGCAAAATTGTACATGTCGATGACAATCGACATGTCGATCACAGTGGTGATTTCTATTTTTCGATGCGAACGCTGTGTCGAACGATATGGGCTGCGAAACACTGGTACCGTATTGCCAGATATACAAAGAACCCTTAAAATCGATATATTCATATATATATATATATATACAAGGGCATAGCCAGGAATTTTGAAAGGGGGGGGGTCGCGGCCTACAGTGGGTACCTAAAAGGGGGAGGTCCGGGGGGGGGGGTCGCGCTAAGAAATGTGAAAGCGGGGTCCAGAATTGGTATATTAAGTACGCCATAAACAAGTAAAACATGAAACTGTTGGCAAAATAGCGAATTTTAATACAAAAATTTGAAGTTTGGTCAAAAATACGGTAGCAAATAATTTTTTTCTAGTGCGAGAGAGGATAGTTTTAGGACAATTTCCGACATGATTTTCAACAGGAATCGTTCAAATACATTTGTTTGGGGTTGAGCCAACAGGGGGGGTCGCGACCCCCGCAACCCCCCCTGGCTACGCCCTTGTATATATATATATATATATATTTATATTATTTATATTTATATATTTAATTATATATATATATATATATATATATATATATATATATATATATATGTATGTATGTATATATATACCTGGCCCCACGGTTGTGGGGGGCCTCAATGCTGATCACCCGTTGCCATTCTTCTATGTTCGCTATACCTGGTTCGATAGGCGACATCGGGTATTGGTGCCATTGGCGTAGCGGCACGTATCGAAAAAGCTGGTGACAATCGCTGACTGTTCGACGTCGCCAGGTTTCGCGTGATCTTCCGCGCGGTCGGGCCCAGACGTCCGGGGCGTTGCTTTGGTCTTCGGGATCCTGTTGCCGGACATCGTCAGAACATGGCCGAGCAACCGCAAACGCTCCGTCCTCAGCAGTGTCGACACCTCGGTTTCGTGACCAACTCTTCGACGAAGGTCTTCATTCCTGATATGATCGAACTTTGTTACGCCTAGAATCCGGCTTCGACAGAAGTTCTCCAACGTGTTGATCTGCTGCTGAGTAGCTGGCTTCGCTGTCCATGTTCCGCAGGCGCAGACCAGGCTCGGCCGAATGGCAGCATTATATATATATATAAACTTTCGTGGGAACGGACACGTCTGCCGAGTTCCACACATGCCGTAGGCCCGCAAAGGCTGACCTGGCACGGTTGCGGTTTTTAATCTCAGTGTTGCAAGCTCCTGATCCCGTAAAAGTGCTGCGCAGGTAACAAAATTGTTCGACGTGTTCCAGCACAGAACCGTACAGTACGATGTCTTAGTCTCTCGGTGCAGCAGGTGACTCTTCTGGGGGAAGATGACCAGACCAAAGCGCTCTGCAGCTGTGTCGATTCGACTGAGCACCACTTGTAGTTCGCTGGCTGACGATGCGGCTATGGCTATGTCGTCGGCATAAGCGGCATCTGTGAACTTCATACCATTTGCGCCGAAAATAAAACCGTCGTCGTGAGTCAGGAAGGTCTCCATTACCCATGCAACTGCGAAGTTGAAGAGGATGGGGACAAGATTGAGCCTTGTCTCACTCCAGACCTGACCTCAAAGCGTTCAGATAGCGTGTTATTATGATGGTTCAAACAGCGACTTAATTAGGGATACGATCTTGGCCGACACATCGTCCGTCCCCAAAATCTTGTATGGCGATTCTCGGTGAACTGAGTCGAACGCGGCTTTGAAATCAACGAAGGCCACGGCAACTGGTCTCCGATATTCATGAAGATTATGGAGCATGATCCTCATGCTCCGTATCTGGTCGATTGTGCTGCGACCAGGCCGAAAGTCGTACTGTTGCTCACGTTAAAATCGTTCCCGGTGTCCCTTGAATCTATTGCAGATTATGCTTCCAGCACCTTGAAAGCAATATTCAACCGCGATATACCTCGATAGTTGCAGCAGATGGACTTGTCATCCTTCTTGTGGAATGGAATGACGATAGCGCTACGCCAGTTCTCTGGCATGACCTCTTTGGCCCATACGTCGCAGATTGTGGCGTATAGATATATATAGGTTTTAAGGATTCTTTGTCAAATTTGGAAATACGGCTAACAGTGTTTGGCAGCTCATATCTTTCGACACAGGGTTTGCATTGAAAAATAGAAATCACCGTTGTAGCGGAGCGAGCAAACCAAGAGGAGTCTCCACTGAGGGTGCTAGAGGGAAAATCATGAAAATTTCTTATTTTGTATGTCGCTGTCATTCATAACTCATTTTCGGATGGACACATTTCGACAAATTTTTCTTATTCGACGCAAAAGTGATGTTGAACGCGAACAGCTCCGGCACCTTCTTCCGGGCCAAAACGGCAAAAGACAGGTTTTCAAGGGTTCGTTGCCAAATTTGGTCATACAGGTACCAGTATTTTACAGCCCATATCTTGCCACAGAGGCTTCGTGAAAAATGCTCATCACTGTTCTAATCGAAAAATGCTCATCACTCAGCGAAAAGTACTCATCCCAGAATCAGCTCATCGAGATCTACAACATAGATGACCATAACTTCTTTGACTCACTCCCTGGGCCGATGTGAGCCCAAATATGGTTCGTCGACCCTTTGCAAGAAATAGCAATTTTTCAAATTTTGCCGTGTGATTACTTGTTTTTATGTTACAACGCGTGACTTTTAGGTTATTAAAAACACTGAATACGACGGGTTTGCTATCTAGGGTCCAACTTGTTTTTATGTTACAATGCGTGACTATTAGGTTATTAAGCACACTGAATACGATGGGTTTGCTATCTAGGGTCCAACTTAACTATATTCTGCCTCTTCATGGGGTTTCATGGGTTTTGCGGTCGACAAACCCGATTTCCTTAATATAGTCTGTCTTCAGTTGTTTGGTTACGTAACGTATACAGATCATAAAAAACTGTCTAATATATATAGATTTTCCGGTAAGCTCAATACTATGGTTCGTTACTTAGGGTCAGGCACGAGTATCTTATGCATTTTCAGAAGTTTCCGTTTGGTTTAGGGTCAATGATCCCGATTTCCAGAATATACGTAGTCGGTCTTCAGTAATTTGGTATATGGCACCAATCAGTCTATATAGAGGTTTCTTGGTTATATACAGTCCAGCGAGCATATTTCATGCCTTTCGATGCGTTTAGTGTGAATGAACCTAGACTACAGGCTTTGGAATTTAGTAGCATTGTCTTTGGTTGTTTAGTTACGTATTGCATACTGAAATATGAATCGAGAATTTTCTATAGTCCTTAGAATATATTTTATATAGTCCTTCTGGTAGGCTGAATACGATGATTTAGTCATCTACAGACCAGCACAAATAATTGATACGTTTTCAATTGTTTCCGATGGGTTTAGGATCGGCGACGTTTTATAACTGTCAAGAAATTTAGATTCCCGCGGTTTTAGGGTTGTATATACATCAAACACTGGCTGCAACAGGCGGTTAAACAAAATGATAACTTAAAAATGAAACCACGCTCGCTCCGTGCAATGACGTTTGAAACATGAGGGCATGTCAAAATTTAACTTATATTATATGCTCAACGCTTCAATCAAACCACATATGCATTTAGTATGTGTTTCTGCAGCGTAATAAAAAGTGTCCATCTAGCGTACTTCCGCCGACATATTGTAGCTCTCCAAATTGGGGGTGGGGCCCTGACAATTTCAAGTGCCCTCTGGCCCCCTGGCAAAATTTTAGGCTCAACCGGTTCAACGCCTCTTGGCAAAATTTTAGGCTCAACCGGTTCAACGCCTCTTGCAAAATTTTTTACTTCCATTCAACATGAAACACCCCAAACATCAAATTTAATCAAAATTTATACTAAAATTCTGTCTTGTACCCAAAAATTTCGTTAATTTTGTCACAATTTGCTTCAAAATCACTTTTCTCTCCATCAAAACCGTTTTGACATGGTTTCCGATATGATTTTTTACCGTTTTTCTCTTGGCAATATGCCACTGGCAAAATTAAAACCCCCTTGTTCAGAACCAGGGAGAGCGCGGTCCATGTCCCCTTTCAAAATTTTAAAAAAACGGAGAACCAAGCATGTTACCGTCAATTGTCTAGCAGTAATGTCAGCAAGATCACTAATACCCTGGGTCTCAATGCAAACGTCACAGGATTATGGAATCGTGAAAATGAACGACATATATGGATAACGCAGTTGACGCCACATCAGCCGCGGGAAACAATAGCAACTCAGTTGCCGCAAGATATGGGCTGCGAAATAGAGTTAGTTACATGTATATATATGCCTTAAATAGCAGTTTTGGCCAATGTGAAGAGTCCGACTGCTTAGCATTCAACAAAAAGGCACATCGTTACCACTATTGCAGTCGAACAAAAAATTTTGCTTAATCCATCCATCCGACGATGAGTTATGAGTTACACCGAACTGTGTTCAAGATTTTCCTCTCCAGCCTTCAGTGAAAACTCCACTCGATATGTATGAATAAACTCTGTACACAAGTGGTCCACTAACAAAAATAATAATCTCGACTTTGTGAAGAAAACTATGTAACGTTTCCTCAGTAAGAACTCAAAAAGATAAAACTGCAAACTCACCTGCCAGATGATTATAATCGATTATAACTTGTCGTCTCTTCTTAAGAAGAAGTGATGTTCTCCAGCGAAATTGGGAGAATTGCAATGTGACATCGTCAAAACTTATTATCGAAATTCTTTACTAAATAAAACGTTCAAGACCGCAATTATGAAACGACAATATGCCATAAATACATAATACCAACTAAGTTATATACATCGATTTAAATCTCTTGATTCCAGTTAAAATTGCTCAACACCAGTGAGTAACTGGAACCGAAATTAGGCAGAACCACAACTTCGTTTTTTGCCGGAACCGGAACCTGGTCTTATCAATAAGGTAAAAGGTATTAATACTTGCTTTTGGGGGTGAATAATGGGCATACATGATTATTTTACTAATAAAACGCGATGGTTTCGTTGTTTTAACAGTACATTAGGTGCTATCCTATCTGTGTGAGGTGCTGCGCGGTGCTATAAAGACTAAATTAGAGCAATAAAACTGTGATATTTTGCCATTTTTTCAATAGTTAGCGGTACATTGATGGCCAGATGGGGCTATAGATTGTCCCACACGAGTTAGGTAGCTGGGTACAATAAATGCAATTGTCCTTACGTCGGATACAGCCAAATGGGAAAGCATTAGAGCACTACAACGTTAAAATTGTTTTCTTAAAATTATAGTTTTCTTGTGATGTTACAAATTTCAAATGTTACGGCTACAGTATTGCGTTATTAGGTTACCAATAACAAGACCTGTATGACAAGAAAAATCCTGCTGAAAGTAACCGCAGATTTTGCACCTTGCATAACGAACCCGAAACGCGAGCTGTTTTCAAAATTTGTGAGTTTATAAGATTACGCTACGCCAGTTTGAGAAAAATGTGCTACGCCAGTTCGCGATTAAAATGGGTGTGACACTGTCATATGTATCGTGGAAAAAACAATTTGGTAGTTGTGACCATATTTGGCAGTTTCTTGGCATCCACATAACAAGTAGCCCACGTGTAAGAAAAAGCCAAAAAGCTGAAAATTATAACCACTGATTTTTCTAATGTGCTGCGGGCGTATTGTCTGTCTGTGCCTGTAAAGTGGACTTAACAAGCTCAGTTTTGCACCTCAAAATAGGCAATAATCGAAGGCTAGCCACGCTTTCCATACCCCAGTTCCCGCCATCGAGTAAATCGTTGTTGTTCGACAGTCCTAAGCAATGTGAAATACTAGAACTTGCGTTATGTTGTGATCTCACAAGCATAACATTTAGACACATTTTGAAGTATAGTTGTCGCAAGATACTAAGCAGGAACCGTTCGGCTCTAGCTCAAGTAAGGACACACTTAACAAATCCTGGACTATGGATAATTTCAAAGTTATAAATATGCTAATGTTTGATCCATTATCGTTATTTCTTTGTGCCTTATAAACTTTATTAGATGTCGATATATGCTAGCCTGTCCACAGTGAGGGAGGGGTGGTGGACCCCCCCACTTTCCAAACCCCTATGTTCGTGAAATTTTTCCGTTGACCGTCCCCCACACGGCCGAAACCCCCATGTTCAACTAAGTCCAAAAATTTTTTATGTATGAAAATTTATGGTTTTTGTTTACAAATTATTTTACACACTAATTATCACTATTTATATATATAGTATTTATATATATCATTAATATATATATATATATATATATATATATATATATATATATATATATATATAATGCTAATATATCGTTTTTAGCGTGAAAATACATTCACAGTCGGAAAATTACATGGAAATCTACGAATATTTAGTAGTTTTAACCAAAAGTTATTCCCCCACTTTAAAATTTCCCCAGAGAATGAACATGCCCCCCGAAGTTTCCCCCACACTTTTAGGACGGCTGTAGACAAGCCTGTATATAATATATGTGTATTGAGAAATTAAAAGATGTAACCAAAGATCTCTGAGCGAACACAAAGACATAACATATTCCTTTTAAGTTATAAAATAGAATTAAGAATACTGTTTCAGTTATGGTTTAGCATGTTAGCAAACTTTTATGTGGTATAATAATAAATTTTTATCACAAATTACGCTAAGAAAATATCCAAAGGTACATGAAGCCGGGACTTCGATTCCAGGAAAAATTAGCCGGCGCCTGACTTCTGGTTACTTCCTGCTAACCACGTTTAGACATCTAGAAGTAGAATTCCAAATTTTACCTAAAGGTATATATTTCTGCATTTTTGCACACCAATACTATAATAAAATAAGTTTTTTATTAAAAAGACAAATTTAAGAAACTACGTAAATTTTGCTTTTTGCTACATTAAGGTCGTTACGTAACCTATTGCTAAAAATCATTTTCCATGAATTTATTCCGGGTTTCTCCAATATAAAACGGTTCCCCAGCTACTCCGACATATCACAAAGATTAGACCAGGTCATTCGCTCAAGGACATTTCGGCTTTCCTATGTTCACGCCGTTGCGTACAGTTTGCGTTTCCCCAATTCATGTCTTGGGCATTTTTCTACGTAGCTTAGAAATTAGCGAATTTTGTTCTCTTTGGCTAAAATCACTAGATAAATTTTCCGTTTCTAAAAAGCTAAAAATTCCCTTATTGCAAGACGTCAGTAAGTGCCGTCAGTCATTAAGTTAAGTATACTCGATATTTTCCTCAGAATTACTGGTCCCCCAGTTCTTCTGAGACCCCAAGATTAACTGGGGAAAACAGACACAGTTCGATCTGTTCCGCAATACGGGCACCCTTCGAGTCACAAACCGGTTAATCAATGGTCGTGTTTGTAAAATTCAGCACACCAAAAGAGACCCAAATTTTAAGGCTTCTAATTTTAAGCTCGACTAACAGAATCTCCTGCATATTATCTGTCTTCTGCTGGTTGACCATGGGGCATCTCCTAAATTGCCTTCAGGGCATTTAGATGATAGAAGCGCAGCACTATTTTGGATAAAGCGTCCGTCCATATGACAAACTGAAGAAAATTGTTCAGAATATTACCAAATCGCCAATGTGCACTCCGGTGAGTAGCGGCATTTAGTACAGAAATGTCAGTCTCCAACTTGCAGCCCGAACAACATGAAAATATAATTTGTCTTTTATTTTGATTTCTCAACACCGAATGAATTTATGCACGAAATCTTCACACGATATATATTTCACACTACGCAAGTCAGACGTTCTAATTTCGGTCCGGGAAGAATGTGCAAGGGTTTGTACCCCCTCGGCCCTCTTAAAACCGTAAATGCCACTCCGCCGAAAAATTATAGAAATGAATAAAAAAATAGCGGGCGCAGGAAATACATTTATCAATCCTGAAGTTGAATATCATCAATCAATCATATATTATGTACGCAAATAGAGAATTGCATTTGTACATAAAACACGAACACATAAATTTTCTTTTATTAGACATATGCCACAGTCTATCTGGAGGCATGGTTATTGCCTGGCGTGTTAGCCTATTCTCACTTTCCTACCCACCCAATATTAAATACAATAGTATCCTCGTAAAGCTATCCAGTCTATGAAATTTATATTGCGTAATTAACGTTCGATACGACGAATGCAACTAGCTTTAAACTTGTCTTTTAATTGGCGATGCATTAAAATCAAAAGAGGGCTAATGACTAGACGCAGCTAATTATGACGCACCTATAAGTATCGATTTGATAGCTATTTTGCCGCAGGAGGCAGCATTTGGTGGCAGTTTTAGTTTTGTCACCAGCATCTCATGACACCAGCCGGCTGCAGTCGGTGAGCGACGCATACAGAGCTCTGTTGCACTAAGCTGGCCAAGTATTTACACCAGTAATGCCATCGAAATTACCAAAAGTAAGCAGTACATCACAAAATCGGTTCACAAAGCTGTTACACCTTCGAGAATGGTTGAAAGATGAGAATATGGCTCGCGATCTCGGTGAACGAGCATATTGTGAGACCGCTGGTAGCTTCCAAGTCAGCAGCGATGACAATGTAGTCCCTGCTGGTTCAACAAACACACAGTTTGCAACCTACACACCGTTTACATATACAAAATTCTTCCCTCCACGGTACATTGCGTTTCGTTGAATTAGAATCTTCACACATTTCGTCCACTGGAGGGGAGCTGGTCTAGCATCCAAGCGAGGTGCGATTCAGGTTGGATACAAATTAAAAGTTGATTAAGCATGCAATATATTGGACGCATGCAGCCTGGATTTAAACGAAGCCAACGAGGGGGCATTGACGATTTCATTAGATAGAGAGTTCCAGAGGCGAACGGATCGATAAGAGAAGAAAAATCTCCTACAGACTAAGCGAGCTAATGTTTCAAGTTTGAAATTATGACCCCGTGTCCTTTGAAACTCGGTAGAAAATAATTCTGCAACACTCAGCTCAACCGTATCGCGCGTTATATTGTAGATAACAGGGAGTAACCGGAATTCCGGTTCTGGCAAAAATCGTGTTCCGGTTGCAGTTCCGGCAAAGGGCAAAAACCATACCGGAACCGGAATTCCGGTTTGAAAATTTTGTTTGAAATTTTCCACATTTTTGCTTCATCTCTGATCCAAAAATATTTAATATATATTATACAATGATCAAGCTCAATACAACCAAGCAAAAGAAAAGATTAACTAAGCAATTTGCCGTGTGAAACGTAAGTAGGACACATAATTTCAGTAGAAATTTTTCATAATAACCTGCAACAGTTTGTTAACAAATCAAAACCAAGTCGATGCTTGTAGCAACTATTTTACACATTCAGAAGTCTCCGGATTACGTTCGAATTAAACCAGTCCAACTGAGTAACAGAGTATGGTTTACATAGAAGTGCTTAGCGTATGCTTGGCTAATATAAATTGCTCCAAGCGCCAGCCAGTGCGCTTGTAAACTTTGTAAATCAGGCGAAATTAAAGTGAAGTAACGTTATCTACAACGCAGCCAAAAACTGCTTTCTTGCCAATGAACTGGATTTATTGAAACTGTGCGAGCAGTATAACAGTTTGTCTCATTTATAGCATTATGATTAGAAAGTTATCATCATTATCATCTAACTGACGGGCACTGTTTGTCCAACGCTAGCCTAAATAGTGTCTCTTACCACTGATCAGAAAATTACTTTTTATCTATTAATTTTTCCTGAATCATATAAACCAATAATTTCACGTTTCCTACAGAACAACATCTAACAAACGTATGTGTAGTAAAGGAAGGCGAATAGGGACAGAGCGAAAGCGTTTATTCTTCGCTCTATGCGTTGTAAGCACATTCAGTTTGACGCAGTATACGCAAGGGTGTATAGTAGAAGACATTTTTTGCTCTGGGTGTCCAATAAAACGACATATTGATCGATAAATAAACATTATTAGCTTCCTCAGTCTCTTTAAAGTTTCAGAACGGCAATAATGTCATGGCAATATATTAAGTTTAATGTAAAAGTTATTTTTAATGCATTTTAAGTCGACTATACCTTAATTTCTTCCTTCATATCTTTTACTATATATAAATTTCGAAAACCAGGTTCCGGTTCCAGATCCGGTTTAAATGGACGGTTCCGGTTGCTGGTTCCGGTAAATTTCGGTTCCGATTATTCCCTGGTAGATAACAATATGATCACTACGTAGCCACCTTGATTCAAGTGTCTGGAGGCTCAGATGTTGTAGTCGTATATACTTAATATGACTAATGGCGAATCTTAGGTATGAGCTTCGTCGCCAGGCGCTGCACTTTCTCAGTATTCTGAATATCTCGATCACAGTGGTTTACAGCGTGCTCTACATGTGGTTGAATCAGGGATCGATATAGGTGGAGGCAAACGAACTTCGATCAAAACGCCTCAGCAAGAAGATGACACGACTCGCTTTTTGGGCAACTGCACCGGAATGCGCCAAGAACTTCAAATCGTTCGTTATTATCACACCAAGATCATTTTCTGGCGACGTAATATTCAGTCAGTTGTTCTTTAGAGAATAAGCTGCACATGATTTATTCGGTCCGCGGTGCATCACGTGGCACTTCACTTCGTTCAGCGCCACACACCACTCATCGCAATAATCAGACAAATCAAAAACGAACGGTGATGCAAAACTCGGTTGCTCCAGTCAGCAACCGGTGTGCAGGCCACTGTTGTTTGATAGTGCCCGGTCCAGAACATTTGTAATACAGCAGAAAATCATAGATTTGGCCTCATTCCTATATAATAAGTGTTTTCTGTGCCAGGTTTGAATCAAGCAATCGTAAGACTGGAAAATATAGTAAGGTCGTGCAATTAGACATAATTTGAGTCGACGGAACAAAACAGAAATTACTGATAGCGTAGTACCCTGCATCCCCAGTCTAATTCAGGCTTCCATTGATTCGTCAAAGCTGTATGTTTATGGCCGATACCAGTCACGCGGGTCGCGGAGGTGCGAAAATCCCTGCTTTCCAGACAATTTTGTAATCGGTCGTCTGCTCGCTCGTGAAACTGTTGTAGCGAGCACTTCGGCGACTGAGGGCTTATTATCAGACAATCCAGGGACAACTGGAGGAGGGTGCCGTCGAAGAAATAGCTAGTGATGCTGCGCCATGTTGTACGGTGTATTACATGGAACACCACAGCGTGGAAATGCCTTCCAAAACAACACAACTTCGGGTTGTGCACGATGCTGCTTAAATGCGTAGCTCCACCGAGGGCAGGTTCTTCTCGAAGACATGTGCGCGATTTACGCTTTAGAACTCACCGAATACAGTTAGTGAGCCACACGGAGGTGGTTTTCTGTAGATCGGGTAGCACCATCGAAGATCGAGATGAATCGAGGTTGCTTTGGGTACGTGACCTATAACAGCCACGCGCTAGCCATTATCTGATCCACTTCCGGTTTTGTCGGGTTTCTTTGGTTCGATTTCCAGTCCATTTATGCTCGAAAACACGGTCTGCCAGCATTCGATGAAATGGAATACCTACACAACACATCTATATATTGCGTGATCACTACGTGGATAACGTGATAAAGAATAAGACAATGTTGAAGCTGCCATCTCCAATTATCGTAAGTCCAAAGCGATCTCCAAGTCCGCAAAAGCAAAAATGAATTGCCGGAATAGTTCGCCAACAATATAGATGTCCTAACAAATTAATATATATACCACCGGTCGATCGCTGATCAGGAAATTGTCCAACGCTATTGGGAATGAAGTGGTTAATCGAAATTGACGTTACAGTCATTTCTGGATTCAAGGCTTTGCGTGGGAAGAACTGTTATCCGAATTTTCTAATGACCGCTGGTTAAAGACACGTCAAAATTTGGCAAAAATTAGATCTGTTTCAGGTCCCAGGTTTGTGGGTGCCGCGACAGAGCCATTTTCTCACTCAGATGCATGTTTTCTGTAACGCATCAACTCGCGTAGGTATGTGCAACTGCTGCGTATCTTGGTGACCACTTGATCATGTCAAAAACTCGCGTGGCTCTAATTAAGACTGTACATACAGCTCTGCGCTTAGAATTTATTGCGGTGGTGCTTGGCGTCAGTCCTATAAAGTTTATTGTAGAAAGCATGAATCTACCAAACGCTGAGAGCTTCATGTGGATCGGTTCGAAGGTAACGGTACACTGATTCAGAGGTGACCGCGTGGTAGCGCTGTTCGTTCAAAGTCGAATCAATGAAATACGTAAGCATGACAACATAGAGTACCGGAATGTTCAGACTCAGGATAATCTAGGCGATTTACCAAGTATGAGCAGTCTTACTGGTCTGTTGTCGACTTTTGATATCTGGTGGAAAGGTCTATCATTGCCGCAAGGATAAATGTGGCTAAAGCAGCTTCTCGTTGGCAGACGTATCAACAGAAGCAAATGTCGAAAACCATTGTTGAGTGTGAATTGTCATCAACTTGTCTCTGTGTTTGACATTAAGAATTTAAAGGGTATTCTTCCTTGGCGAAGCTACTTTTTGTGACAAGTTATGTTATGCGTTTCGTCAACCTTGGCCACAAAATACGCAGAGTCCTAGAGATGCAGATCAGCGTGACACAGCAAGGGCATGGTGCTATCAAAATGCTCATTATCACAATTTATTCGTAGCTGATTCGTCGTTCATGAAAGGCTGAGATGTTCATCTAGAATTTATAGACGATCTCTCTGTTGTGTTTTTATCTGTTAATGCAAATTTCCGCGCTGAACAACCATTTTACATATATTTGCATCACCTTACGTGATATACGATAAGCAAATTTACTCACACTATACCAGAATTGCACAAACTGACACTTTTATGCCCCAAATCCCAGTTTTTACGTTGTATAATCATTATATCGACAGCCAAAGTCATTGTTCATACCGAAAGCAACCGTTTAACTTATCGGCACTCCTTGGGTTGGGGGGGATTCAGGGAATCGTCGTACAGCGATGATTTTGGTACCATTCAACTCAGCTCGACGAGGCGAGTTCAATGGTACCAAATTTTACCATATTCCAACAACTTTGAAATTTTTCAAATTTAGCCCTCAGTACTATATATGGGGGACCCGGTACGTTGAAAAATCGAGAAAAAATTTTTATGAGCAAAATAGACATAAGTAGCATAGCTACACGCAGAATGACGAGACAAATTCAAGCGTGCCTTAATTATCATGATATTTTCACTCTTTAGCTAGTTATGGCTGAAAAACCATTTTCGAACTACTGAGCTCCACGAGACGACTTCAACGATATAAAATGTTACCATATTCAAAATATATTTCTTAACTTTCACGCTAATTTCAATAATATATTAACTAATCACATTAAATATAGTAATGGCTGCCCGCGGACGCCCAACAAATAACAGATTTAACATTATTAACCCTATTAGAGTTTTTCAACGGAACAATGTTGATAACATTCGTATGACCTACACCCAATTTGTACAGCAATGTCGGACATATAACGACATAATAGAATTAGCGGCTGAATGGGGTTTAATTGCAAATTCCCGGCAACTGCCGTTTGTTTTTGGTTGCTAATCGTACCGCTGCGACCATCATACCTCTTATCCAGCAACATATACGGCCCGGCACACGCGTCATCACGGACAGTTACCAAACTTATGTCCAAGGTCTCCGCCGCTTACCCCATCCGCAGCCATATCTTCATGCGACGGTCAATCATCACAACCGCCAGTTCGCTAACCCAGACAACGTCCATGCCCACACCCAGAACATCGATGGCCTCTGGGGAACCCTTAAGAACTTCATGAGGCGTCGACAAGGCATACCAGACACATTGTTCCACCGTACTTTGATCGAGTTTCAGTGGCGCCGCCGTTTCTCCCACAACATCCTCGGAGCTGTAGTGGGCCAAATTCGCGATCAACATCCTTTTTAATTGTAAGTTGTTATAATTTACGTTGCAATATAAATGTTAGACTAAGCCTAAGCCTTAGACTAAGCCTAAGTCTTAGACTAAGCCTGAGCCTTAGACTAAGCCTAAGCCGGGGGGCTCCGCCCCCCGGACCCCCCGTACTAAGCTGTTCTCCCACTAAACCTAATCACGATATGACCAATGCCAAAAATCCATCCATTTAAACGCATAAGAATTTCATTTAAAAATATCAGTTTTCGCTTGCATTGCCAGTATCGGGCTCCATATGTCGTTACCCTGACTACGTACCGTTCGATAGCGCATGAGATCTTCTATTTCATGTCCAAACTTGAGCCAAATCGGTCCATCCAATAAAAAGTTATGGTAAAAAAATGTAAAAAAACCCAAAATCCACATTTTTAAAAAATTTCGACCCCTGAAATCTGGGCCTCTTGCTGAAGCCCCCTTAAGAGATAGAGCCCTGAAACCTTCTCCATTGGAGAGAGCGGGAAAAATTACCCCCGGGGGTTAGGAGGGAAGAATCTTAAAGCGAAGCTTTAGGAAAAAATTGCCAGAAAAGCCTCCATATCCCCAAAAATCCGAAAATAAAAGAATGTTGCATCAGCATATCGGAGGTTATACCTGAAAAGGGGTGACCCTGATCTCGAAGAGATCGGTTTTGGGGGTGGGAGATGATCGGGGGTCCAGAGACTATGGGGGCTATACCTGAAAAGATGGTGGCCCCTTCCCTGATCCCCCCCCCAACCCAAGGAGGGCCAACTGGCTCTATAGCCCCTACTAAGGTTGTGGCCGCTTTTCGCACTTCGATTTTACTGGGAAAATACTATTAAAAATTTATTTAGTAATCGAGACACAATTACTCAATTGTGCCGCTTGCTCACGAATGCTTAGCGGTTTTTCCATTCGCGATATAAAATCCGTCTCCACTATAAGCGTTTTTGAAGCACGGTCCTGTGCCTTTCTTTACGCCACTCTGTCAGAGCCAATAGCTCTCGCTTCCGCACCTTCTTGGTGCACCAAAATAGTCAATAGTGACGTAAGTGATATTCAGTGATTCCGGAAATCCGAGTATAGGCGTTTCCTCAAGTGCTAACCATATCCAAGAAGCCGAGCATAAGCTTTATCTATCGCAATATTTCACCTTTGCTAATCACATACAATCGAGCTAATTCCACGCAGTTCTTTGCGTATTAAGTGTTTCCAGTCCTCTGCTTTACAAACAATAAGCCAGAAATAAAAACAATAAGCCACAGTGAAACTCTACTAAAAACGTGAAGATTCTTGAAGACAACTTGATTCCGGCACTATAATGTAATCAAACAGAAAAGACTAGCTAGGTAGCCTAGGAAAAATAAAATCCACACATGATAAATAACACGTATTAATTCAGCTAAATCCAAGCCGCAAATCGCATGAGATCTGACACCAAACTAAGAGAACTAAAATTAAACTTTTCACTCTACATAGCAAGTGAGAGAAATAAGTGCGCTTTATGCAAACAGGAACTTAAATGAATAAAATTTATAAACTTTTAGGTTTAGGAGAACCAAAATTTAGGAAACCATATAATAAGAGATTTTATGAAAAAGAATTTTTAAACCCTAAAAAGTGAAATTTAAGCCCCGGGAGCCCTGGTAGCCTACTAGACTCCGACAGTAACCTGGCAGACTGCTTACACACTGCACTACAACTGAGAATAGCTAATAAAGAAAATTACGTTAGTCAAATGGCTAAGTAATTATAAAGGTAATTTGCAATTTTCAGATACGTTTGATGACTTGGTTTATTAATCCAATTTCTTCATACATCCAGTGCCGTAGCAACCACCCCCTACACCTCAATATGGGGGCATTGCACTCAATGGGCCTCATATACGATTCATTAACTGAAAAACTTACTACAGCTTGCTTTACTATTTCGGCCTATGACATTGTCGCCTATACTGCTCTATTGGGTGTCTCAACAACGTTGCCTGTAATGTGCCACTGAGGGCCTCGAAAACCGATAAATACATTGTACACCGAAGCGTTGGTGAAGTCTTGCATGCCGTTGTCGCGGAACTCCATACATTATCAACGATGAATTTAATTAGGAGGTTCACTGGAATACCACCCAGAACGACTTCTTTGGCCACTTATTTCAACCACGTATTTTGAAACAGCGAACAAATGCTCGAAAACGAAATAGCAATTACCAGTCATAAGAAAATCTTCAATTGACCATACTAGAACTACGATGGTTGAAATGAAAGTAACCGAAAATAGCAAAAAGTCAGAAATATAACTCTGTGATAATTACAGTATATTAGTCGTCGATACTTCAGTCCTACTGAGTTATATAAAATTACGTATTCAAAAAATCATGACATAATAACTTGTAAACGTACTTTAATGGATACACTGCATAAAACTTTATACATAATGGTGTTCCTAATATACTTCAACACAGTAGATACACTGGACTATCCGAGAACTCTGTGCGTTTTTTAATCACATTATTGAAAAATCAGCAGGAAGAATACTATAATTTAGCTCAATGACAAGCTTCCATGTCGCAAACTCAAAAAATTCTGAGGAAGACTGGATTCAGTACAGTCGAAAACTATGTGGGGAGAGCGAAGGAGAAGACGGGCTCATACACGCTATAAAATCTGAACTGGGCAGACAGGACGAAGTAATATCTCACAATTATGAGCAAGCTGGCTATCGTTAATTTATATATACATCATAAATGACCCATGTCAACTTTAGGGGACGGACGTTATAACGTTAGAAAAAAGAACAGCTTAGAGCGGAAGGCTCGGGGGCGGCAGCCCCCCGACTTGGGCTTAGGCTTGGTACATGGATCATAGGGACCTTAGCTTGGGCTAAGACCAAGGCTTGCGCTAAGAATATCGAGAACGACATGGCATGTATTATACTTCGACCCGTAAAGTTGACATGGGCCACATAAATGCTCAACAAGTGGATTACCCACTGAAGCGCCAGACCCCTCCTCGGCCCGAACAGTCGATCCCAGAAACAGGTCATTCGACCTTCCCCTGAAGCTGCGCACATCACACTGCGCTTCCGGCCTCTCGGAGCGCGAAAGATTTTGGCAACAATTGATGAAAAATGTCAAAAATTAGACTAAAATTGTAACTAAAAAATTTTAAAATTTACCCCCCCCGGCGAAGCACCGGCTGTCGCCTTGAAATCTTGCACTCCAAATATGCCAAAAACTAACTCCGCAAAAGCGTAGTTGGTCACGGAACTCCAAGAACTTACATAACTTTGCACATATTGTTATAAATGATCACAAACCATTGTAAAAATTCTTTAACGTTTGTTTGCCGTAGGTAATAGGTAATGCAAAGACTGCATATAAGAGAAGAATACGCCAATCCCAGGCACTCGAATAGGGTCTTTTCGGCTTACCTCCGGATTTGCCGTGGTGGGGTTACCATGCATAGACACCCCAGCTTGAGGGGTGGTTGGATTTTACGCTCGGTTTATATGATCCGCCCAAAAAACTGGGGGCGACATACCCCCTAAAACTGGAGGTCTGAGCTACACGCCAAAATTGGGGCTCTGCGCATTATATACCAAGAATCCGTTTAGGAAAAGTATGTCACTTCCCTGCACTCTACAGAGCACATGCTTATGCTTAATATAATGAAAATAGACTTGCGCTTAGTAAAAATTTAGCGTTAATTATGCTTAATTTTAAGCATAATCATGCTTACTGCAACTTTTTAACAAAGTTTGATGCGTAATATAAAAAGGTTTATTAATGTTACCTAACATTTTAATGCTAAATAATTTAAGTAGCAAAAACAAAAATTCTACTTGATATTTAGCAAATTTATGGTTAAATTTTACGTTTTTTAAGCATATTCTGTTTAATATTAAACTTAATTCATGCTAAGCATTTTAGGTCCTCATTTAGCATAATTTATTCTGCACAATTGGTATAGTCATACTAAGTAGCGAAGTGCCTACTTAATATTTAGCAAAGCTTAAGTACTGCAGGATAAATTGAATATTGATAAATTTTCAGCGTACGCGGTCTGAGTGAATATTTGATGACATGGGCGTTTTCAGCCTGATCACCCTGTTTTTTGGGGATCGTCACCTACAGACCACGGCCAGTTTCGTGCAAAACAAATTTACAAGATTTATAGTGTAAAGCCATGAAAATTATGATTTTCAGTAACAACAGGTCGATATGTTAAGTCAGGAATGTTATGTCTCAAAGCCTTAACAGTTCGTGTCAAGACCAAAATTTGAACCCGCACAGGCATCGATTCGACCAGCCGTTGTTGAGTTTTATGAGTGTCACCAAAATTGTGCTTTTCAGTAGCAACAGGTCGATATGTTAAGTCAGGAATATAAGTCTCAAAACCTTAACAGTTCGTGTCAAGACCAAAATTTAAACCCGCACAGCCATCGATTCGACCAGCCGTTGTTGAGTTTTATGAGTGTCACCAAAATTGTGCTTTTCAGTAGCAACAGATCGATATGTTAAGTCAGGAATATAAGTCTCAAAACCTTAACAGTTCGTGTCAAGACCAAAATTTGAACCCGCACAGCCATCGATTCGACCAGCCGTTGTTGAGTTATGAGTGCCACCAAATTTATCAATTATTGTAAATCCCAACAACCACGAGCTATAGAATATTTGAAAGACACAATGATCGACTACCGACGGTGGTTCGGAATGGGGAACATTATAATCGCACAAAATCATGCGATGGGGACATTTGTCTCGAAGTTGAGACCAAAAGGAAAGTTTAACTGTATAAATGCAGTTTTCGTCAGCTCGAAAAGCACAGCGACATAAAACTCCTAATGTGCTTTTCCTGAAGTGTTTCAAACTCTGCATTAAACCCCATAAGCGTTTGGTAATACCGTATCATACGATAGAAAAGTGAAAACCTAGTTTCAAATATTGAAATACTTTCGGTAATTTAATCGAAGATGTAACCGACATGGTCAAAGTGCCCTTCGGCTTTTTGGCGTAAGGCAACTGTATATCTATACCCTAAATTTAGCACTTAAAGGAACATCATGTGAACATAACGCCAAAACCTCGTCCAAAAAGATCATCGAAAAATGTCTCTGAAAAGTCTGTTATCGGTAGTACCGAATCGAATCAAAAGCATGTGGGTGTATTCCAATAGTTTCGCAATTGATAACCGGATGCAGTCAGGGTATCCCGACGTCGTCAGTACAATTCGGATATAAAATTGTTTCTCAACACAATATATCCTTGATCGTCATTAATGAACAGCACGAGCTTGTTACCCAGTTCCCATTTAAGGCAATAGCTTAAATAGTTTATACCTAAAGCGGTCCCAAATTCTCAATACTGTTAGATACTTGTACTTTGAATTTGAAATTTTGAAAAACGCGCAACTAGCTAAGTGGCAGTACATTGCCAGTAGTAAACAGTGAGTGAACACAAGTCATCTATCGTAACCTATCACTCCACACAAATTAATTTCACAATAAATTATCAATCATTTACTGATATCGCAGAGATAATATAAAAAAATTCACATGAACCGTTTAATCACAAAATCGCAGGTGGCTATATCGGGTAGGGGCTGCTTGTTACCCCTTTCCCAGAAGTTGGGACAACTCTCTAAGACCCCGCATCCCACTTCACTTTTTAGCAACTATGAGAAAATATTACAAAACCATAAGGAAAATTTGGAGACAATGATGAAAACTTCCGTTTGCCCCTGCCAGGCTCGCCGAACCTCCTATCCACATAAGCCAATGGGTCTTGGGCACATACGATATATTTTTGTGCGTATGAACATAGTAAGTATACATAAACTTCAAGTTTATCTTCTATTAGAGTACGACTTGGCTGCATATATATATCACCCATGACATACTTTTTCTAAGTTTCGGGCAGTTGTACTAAAGCTAGTACGATGAAATTAGTCTCCTAGCAGTTATTTTTTAATTCTGCTGCAATGGCTATGCAGAGCTGCAGATAATTCTGTCGCAGCCATATGGTCGGAAAAAACCTAAAAACGTTACTCAGTTCTACACATTTTGGTAGTAAAACGACCAGAGTTAAACCGAAAAGTGAGAAAACTTCGTAATTTTCCAAAGGAATGTTTTTAATAACGATTGGTTTCGACGCGCAAGATTGGGCCGACTACCGGATATCCGATATTGCTCTAAGATAATCAGACCCGTACATCAGTGGTACAGCGTCCGACAGTTGATAAGATCGAGTTTTCTAATCTGACCCAGCTGCATTATCCTACCACGTATCCGGTTTCGCTAGATACGCAGGAAACTAATTGAGTACGGGAACGCTACATGTGGCTCCTGTTCCCACTTTATTATGTTGTACGAGCCGAAAAGTGGACAGCAGCCATTCCCAATTTTACATATTTTGATTCACATCACTATCAGCCACAGAAACTATGCTTTTACAAAATTTGTTAAGCATTCCACATAAAGTGTTTATGTTGTTTCAAATTGATGGTCGTTTTGATTTGGTATGTCAGAAACAATGTGCTCCGGCTTTTTTTGCTGTAAAACAGGTCAATTTAAATAGACTTGTTCCAGCAGGAGTCGTTTTAAATCGCCCGTCGGGATAGTGGTGGGAGGGGCAAAGTACTGATACTACGTATCATTTCACTCACAAAACACAAAAAATATAACAAGACTCGTAAAATATTTTCATCCTTTCTGACAATGATTTGTTTGGTTGTAACTTTGGTTTTATGCAACTCCTCTTTTTAAATAGAAATATTTGGCAACTCAATTTAACACAAAACTACCCCTAACTAAGCTAAGTCGAGTTAAACCGGTCCGTTTTAAGTCGGGAAAACCTAAAGCAGACTGGCGTTGACAACCCATATCGAAATACAAACTAATATTTTCAACAACAACTAATTGTCAGAGATCCATGTTATATGCAATTTTTAGCCATCTACTTATGCCAATACAGATATAAAATATATAATTCCGTCGGGCATTACATATTAAAATACACAATACTTATATGAATGATTTGACAAATATAAAGAAAAAAAAACAGAAATAGTGATAAAAATATGTATATATTATGGCTGTATTGGCTAAAAACACAACCAAAAAACCTTTGTTTTAATGCAAATGAAATACAATCTAAGAGACACACTAATCGTTTTGCCTTGCCTCACTGCTCAAAGCTGTTGGGACCTTAAAAGTTGACCTTTTGCTCAAAATTGTACGATGCCAAATCCACTTAGCAATTTCAGCAAATGGTTCTATAAGCATATTTTTGCGTTCTTACTTTGAAAACCAGCAGATGCTATATATTATTGTCTCTCTATTTATAAGCGTGTAAACAACTAATGATCTAAGACGTAAATATTGACCTAAAGTCAAAACGCGGCTTAGAATATATTACGAGAAATCAACAACCGATCTGTAAAAACCCTGCAGTTTCAAAGCATTATTTACTACATTCCTGGCACTAAAATGCTATATATTATTGTCTCTCTATTTATAAGCGTGTCAACAACTAATGATCTAAGACGTAAATATTGAGCTAAAGTCAAAACGCGGCTTAGAATATATTACGAGAAATCAACAACCGATCTGTAAAAACCCTGCAGTTTCAAAGCATTATTCACTACATTCCTGGCACTAAAAAAATGAAGCTTTTCTAAAGTGATAGAACTGTTGACCGGCACACGCATTGCCTAGCAGCAGTGTTAGAACCTGACACATGCTGCATAGCTTGAATAGACGTTTAAATCAAAACTAGTCATCTCCTCCAATTGGTATCGCCATGTTTCCTTTAGTGTATTTGCAATATTTCTCCGGCTAAATGCCGAAATATTGTCTCGATGTGCAAGACAGAAACAAAACTTGAAGCCAGTGCTGGTCCCGGTGGCTTCAACTATTGGGCGGACGTCAATAGCCAGGGTATGGTCACGTATCTAGAAGACAGCTATGAAAAATTATTGGCCAGACAGCCTTTTACAAATTCGGGTTGACAATTGGCAGTCGTGTACATGTGTCTTGGTGACCACAATCAATAATGATGGCTACATCTCATTGGTCTCCAACGTTCATCGGCTTAGGAAGATAGATGGTATCGGTGGGGCGGGGTAGGCCAGAGAGGAGGAACAATATTTTTTCCGTTTTACTAATTATCATAATTTTTACATTAAAAAATTTTTGTAATTGCACTCATAATTGCTAAAACTTTCCTCTCATAGGGCCTGGCCATAGAGGAGTAACCCGCTACCCTGTACGGGCACTTACGCTATAATACATCTAGATCAAAACTGTAAAAAAACAACGATTACAATCATATCTTGCACAAGAAACCAGGTACATAGCAAGAAGTACAAAAAATAAGAAACACGTCATTACAAAATAATTATTGGTCCAGTGTCCAAACTGAGTAGGTATATAAAAACATAGAAAGTGACATAGAGCCAAAGAAAAACCCAACTATCACACTTTTATATTATGCATAAACAGAAATAATAAAAGTCAAACTCAGTGCTTTACAACGTACAACGCTGAACAATGCCGCTCGACTTAGTTAAAGTCATGGAGTCAATAACCAGCGCTTGAACATCGTCTAATTTAGCGTAAACTCTTCACGAATCATTTAATTTCTCTGTTCATATTGTGCGATGCACGGTATCTTATGTGTAACTTAATACCATTAAGGCCACAATTATCCCAACAACAACACGTCCTTCAACTGGTTTTTCTCCAGAACCAGTGCTCTTTTCTACTTCCATATACCGTTTGTCCCTATTCGTATATATTTAAAACGACTGTCACCACTAATATACTTACTACTTAGACTTACATACGTATAATTTACCCCGAAAACCTATCGAGCACGAAAACGCTACGCATCAAAGCAAAAAATATATATAATACAGTATGAAAATACAAAAAATATATTGTAATTTATTATTACTACAACTATATACTATTATTAGTGTGATAAAACCATAGCGTTATTACGACAATGATTATACTCGTAGGTATTGCAGAAATCGCGAGATGCAACTCAACGCAGCAACTGCAACAAAAATATATTACATTGTTACATACGTTATACGTATACGTTTAGTCAGTATGAAAAATCGCAGAAGCGGTTTAGTAGTAAACTGCTGTTAATAACAACAAACCAGCACAATCGTTTTCGAACAAGACACACCGACGAAAAACTCTGTTTTACACACACACGAGCACCGACATAAGACACACAACATCCATTGTAGTTTTGTTTTAACATACTTTAGCGAACGAACCAGTAGAACTTCTTACATAGAAAGTAACATAATAATAATAATAATAATAAAATACGGAACACACAGGTTTAATGTTGTCTAACTTTATTGACGCACATACTAGCCCTTATTAAAATACGATTCAGTGAAGAATGACCACATTTACAGATAAAGATTGAAATTTTTGAGCTACGACCATTTAAGCCCGATTCAATTGAATTACCAAATCTTATGAGCTTCCCAACCTCTTGGAATTGCACCGCCAAACTCGGATATAACTTATTCCGTGATAAATCCAGGGAAATTCGAGTAAACCTTATTTCTTGTTACTTATTCTTAGATATCGGAGAAGCACGCCATGTGTTACTTACCAAAGTTTAAGTACTCTGATGCCTGTGAATTTGTCAGTACTGCTATGTTCAAATAATGATGTTTTTCGTGTTTC
Source organism: Trileptium ribeirensis (assembly GCA_030248225.1). Classification (NCBI taxonomy): domain Eukaryota; kingdom Metazoa; phylum Nematoda; class Enoplea; order Enoplida; family Thoracostomopsidae; genus Trileptium; species Trileptium ribeirensis. The sequence goes on from JASANE010029645.1 coordinate 61,415, forward strand.
GAGTTGATCAGGCCAGGATCCATCGACTACCTGAACCATATCAGTGAAACAGAATTTCGTCTTGAGAAAAGAAATTCGAAATACATATCCTTTTTTAGCAACGCAAGAATCCGACATAGTACTATAGCCTGGAAAGTACGAATACTAAAACAATCTCGGAAAGTTACGTAAGTCTATGACTGCCCGCTCAAAATTTGCAACTATTTGGCAGAATATTTATCAGACAACTGCAACTTATTTCTGTCTGTGTTGCATAGGCTCAAATCCGACGCGGAGGTGGTTTGGTTACACCACCACGTTTCATTAGGCTAACATGTTTTGCTGTTTCATTCACTAAAATACAAGACACCTGTAAAAATATGTCAGCCTAATTTATCTTACTTGATTTATATCCTACCATTTGGATTTTCGCCACTGTTTATTTGCCTTAAGTTTCGATACTATCAAAAACAATAATTATATAATGTACAGATGTTCAGGTAAAATAGAAAAAAATACAGACAACTAGATTACATCACCGTAGTTATAAAAATTAGACATACATGCTATGCATGTACATTGCGAAAGTCAAAGCATCTTTCACGAATATACATAGATATAGTGAAAACGTAAGAGTACATGGTTTTTACAATGAATCATTATCGCTTGCATGTAACTAGACGAAATGCTTTCAAAATCAGACTCACGGGTGATAATGGCACAAGAATTATTTCAACATTCAAAATTTTATAAAAAAAGGAAAGCCTGCATCAGGGCAAACATCTAAAGCTTGCCATTGTTATAATTTTTATTATCTTACTAACCCAAAATCTTGTTCAAAGGACAGAGCAATAAAATTTATCATTGTATCGTTGTCGTATCTATTGTCTGTAAACAAAAACAACCAAAATCTAATGAAATTTTGCTGGATTTTTGAGCATTTAATAATGCTTGTAACTATAATCATCTCGTTTAACGCATAATCACTCATAAGATCACTTTTCACACAACATTGTTGTTTCTTCTCTATTATGAGTGAGTCCACTTTATGTGGGTACAGCATGGTTGTTTTTTTTCAAAGTCTCGAGAAACATAGCTTGCTTTCATACCATCGGTATTCGCGTTTTATCGAACACGAACAAGGGCTCTGCCTGTCCGCACATTTCGTCATTTCGCACGGTTGATCGCAGTCATTGAAGAACGATCCAATTGTACGCACATCATTCATGTGTCAAAGTGCAAAATATTGTGTTCGTGGGTACAATATCCCATATCATACTGTGAAATTTTTTTATCAAATGGCTTTCATTTTTATAGACGAAACCAAGAAAATTAGACCTAATTTTGGTCAAAAGTGGGCGTTTTTATCCTATTGGATTACATCAATAAATACCTTTACCATTATGTGACGATAGTTTAACGCAGTCAATGGAATCAACATCAAAACAGCGAAATTACAGAGATCCGCCCCTAATGCGGTAACCAAGAAATAGGATAATCTATATCATGGCAAAATAGTAGTTAAAAATGTTTTAAACCATGTTTCTTGATGTGGAAGCTTTTTAGCAAGCTATAGGTCTCACACAACAATGGGTAGTATAAAGCCCAATATATACAAAAATCGATATCCATGCAGTATAGTGTCCAAAAATTACAAACTCCCAAAGTTTGCTTCATGACGTTTCTATGCCGGAGATGCAGCTCCACGAAAAGTATCCTTGCGATCAAGCGATTAAGTTCTTACCCCAATGCGTTCTGGATCCTTGCGCTCACCAATATTATACCCTACCGACTGCGATAAACGTTGCAAAACCAGCGTTTCAAGGATAATGCAAGAACAGAATGACGAGCATCATGTAGCATCGCAGCCTTGTATGTTTATATGTATAGTAATCTGCTGGCTGAATGCAAATGAGCTAAAACCTCATGGACCAAGCTTCATTATTAACAATTACTGTCTTGACTGCTGTTTCGCTTATTGTTTCGGTGGAAATGATTTCGATATGACCATGGAGTACCAAAACATTCTTTCATGATCTTCAGCCAACTGCAACTTCGTAATTATAGCAAGTTGTTCTTCACTTGTGCTCGCAGAAAGACTATACCGAACACCGCTACGTTGCTTCACAAAAAAGTCATGGTTTACTAGCTGGTGTATTTCTTTCTTCTGAACGTCGAACACAAATCCCTAATCAAGAGTCTGGCAATATGACTGCGCCACGGTAAAGCGATTCGTTAAGTACTGGTCCTGACTGGTGTTATATTGCGACATTTGCTGGCGGATCAATGCGGCGATGCCGATAAAGACCAAGATTTGGCGCAATCCCATGTATGTTGTTGCATAACTGATCATGCTGTCTCGGAGCAACGAGCCTGTCGGAAAACCTTGTGTCGTTCGACAGAAACCAATTTGTCGATTCGACATCATAGCAGTTGCTGATGTTGGGGACTTGCGTTGTCACTAAACAATTGAGTTGTTATGTGGCCATTGGGCGGATCAGATGCCCACGTTTTCCACTCAAATGGTAAAAAATTCTGAGATTGCTTCGATCTGGGTGTGGTACATCGCAATACAAAGCGGAGTCACATTCCGCTGAACAAGGTGTCTGGAAATCTGACATTAATCAACTTTGGCTATGCTACATTTCGCATCTGTAACCGTTTGACAAATTCTGCTTAATCTCGCACTCGCCCGAATTGCAGCGCTATAGGAAATACTAAGGCTAACCTGGTTAAGTTTGGTCGCTGGGCGTCTTGTTGAATAAAACAGTATCCGGCAACTATCCGTTTGAAAACAGAAAACACTACATGCGCAGTTTTATCACAAGGATAACGTCAATTTCTGATGATTGCAAATGTCTGGTTGCTGCTTGGTTGTGTCCATATCCAGCGGAGCGACCGACCTTTGACACGCTGAGAACAAATCCGTGCCTCGCTCGACAGCGCGAGTCTCCAGCATCGGCGACCTGCGATAATGTCTATTGAACACCATGGTTTCTGAGAAACGATACCTATTTTGCCGAGAAGCTCTTTGCTACCTGATGTCGCTGGGCATGGCCAGTTATCGCACAACATACATCGCGGCGCGCCAAATTTTCGTCTTTGTCCGAATAGCCGCATTGATCCCCCAGCAAATGTTGCATCATAGCTCCCATCATTGCCATCACTTAATGAATGTCTTTATCTCGGACCAGTCGAATTGCCGAAATTATGATTCGGAATTTGGGTTCGATCAGAAGCCAGAAGAACACAAGCGAGTGAATGATGACTTTTTCGTGAAGCAACGAAGCGGTGTTCGGCATGGTCTTTCTTCAAGAACAACCTGTTATAATTACGAAGTCGCAGTTGGCTGAAGATCAGAAAGAATGTTACGGGAACCCACCTTCGTATAGGCGTCATTTCTCTTGAAACAATAAGAGAAACAGCAGCTAAGACAGTTATTGTTAATAATGAAGCTTGCTTCATTACGACGTCGGACAAATAATGGTTCTAGCTGGTAACTCGCAAGCGAGAGTGAAGCGGAGCGGTCATGGTTTCATTTTTAAGTTATCATTTTGTTTAATCATACTTGTAACAGTCCGTGTTTGATGTATACACCACCCTAAAACCTATTGAAACATGAATCTATTGAAAATTTTAAACCTCGTCGACCCTAAACCTATCAAAAACAACTGACAACGCATCAAGCATTTGTGCTGGTCTCTATATAACCAAACCATCGTATTGAGCGTACCGGAAAACCTACATAGACAATTTTTGATGACCTGTACGCAATACGTAACCAAACAACTAAAGACATACTATTTTCTGGGCTCATTGACCCAAAACCCAGTGAAAATGTCTGGCGAGGTATAAGATACTCGTGCTGGAGTCTAGATAACCAATATTTAGCACACCGGAAAACTTATATCGGCAATTCTTGATGACATGTACGTAATACGTAACCAAAATATTAGAAGACAAGGCTCTGGAGATCGAGTTCATTGACCTTAAACCTATTGAAACCCATGAAAAGGCTTGAAATATGCACGCTGGAATCAAGATAACAAAATTATTATATTCATAAAAACCTATATAGACCATTCTGGACACACGGCACGCAAAACAATAATCAACCAAATGGAAATAGACAACATTTCGAAAATCGAGTTTGTCGGCCGCAAAACCCCATGAAAAAGTATAATATAGTCAAATTAGACTCCAGATAGCAAAACCATCGTACCCAGCATGCTTGATAGCCTAATAGGCACTCATTGTAAGATAAAACACTGAATAACATACCGGAAATTGAAAATCGCATTTCTGACAAAGGGTCGACGAACCATATTCGGCTCCACAGCAGCTCAGGGAGTGGACCCACCAAAATTTCTTGCTAAAGTTGTAGATCTCGATGACTCTATATGCTGGTCTTCGATTTTCGATACGAAGTCTGTGTCGCGCGATATGGGTTGCGAAACACTGATACCCGGTATGGCCAAATTTGGCCAAAACCCCTTAAAAACCCGTTTTTACCAATTTGACAGCAGACAGGGCCGGGGTTGTTCGCGTTCAACTATAGGCACATCCTCGTCACTTTTTCTATCGAAAAAAAATTACTGAAATCCATCCATTCGAAGATGAGTTATGAATTACAGAAATTGACAAAAAAAGAAATGTTCACGGTTTTTGCTCCTAGCGTCCTCATTAAAAGCGCCGCTCGCTCCGTTTCGGTCACCTACCGAGTAAACCCGACGGTGTTCATTTTGTTTCTCTAAAGTAGTTGTTTCATGAAAACACATCCGCACGGTATCTAATAGTCAGGGAATAACCGGAACCGAATAATACGGGACCGAGACGGAACCGGACCATTCATCTGACCGGGACGGAACCGCAGCAGCGAAGAAAGAAAGAAGAAAAGAAAAAAACAACAACAAAAACACACATCCAAACAAACAACAACGCAAAAAATATACCAGAAGAGACCACCCCCAGCCGGGACAGACCCCCCGCCCCCCCCCGCAGCAAGAGAAAGAAGAGAACGAACAGGCAAGCCAAAAAAAAACGAACCCCCCCCCCAAACCCCCCAAAGCACCACCCCCCAACGCACCCCCACCCACCCCAACCACAAACCCACCAAACAAACCACCCACACACAAAAACCCCAAAAAACCCCACCCCCCACCACACCACCACAAAAACAAAAAAACCAAAATAAAACAAAACAAAAAAACAACCCAACCACCCCCCACACCCCCCCCACCGCACCGACACTAATAGTCTCAATTATTATGCAAATATATTATAAAATATAACATAATGAAGAAAATCTACTAGCAGAGCATGCGTAGAAGCAACGACTAAACAGTAAAAAATAATTATATTAATACTCATCGTTTGTACATAGATCCAATGGGTACAAAAATTATCTGATAAAATGACAGAGCAGGATAATAACTATTACAGAAGTTCATAATATTTTACTGAAGGGTTTGACACTTCTGAGCTTACGTAATGTTAGCCTAAAGGTATGTAGCGGTGTATTTAGCGCTACCTTCCTGCAAGTCATTAAAGCGGGGCAGTTCATGAGAACAACACGCTAGTCGTTAATAATTATAGTCTAAATGTCCGAAAAAGACAGAAGCATTTTTAGTTAAAGACCAAAGCAATATTTGATATCAAGACAAAATTAGTTCCTAAAATATACCAAATTTTAAAACATTAGGCATTAATTCTGAAACAGGTGGGACACGGTGATACGGATAATTTTTGTTATGTGAAAACCAATGCGATTATTTCGATGAGTTAAAATTGGCATCTGCAACCGGATGCAATATTCAGTTAATCGAGCTGTAGAGTTATATCGCGAATCGAACCGATGACGCAATGTAACGTGCTGCCAATATGACCTAACCACTACGCTATGTCTAAATGCATTAAAAATTGATATTTTCAAGATATTTTTCACCTACATACGGCTCCAGTACTACAATAAATTCGAAGCGGGCCGTAATTAACATCAACTATTGTTATACAGACTTCTCTACGAGGCTCGCAGGTGATCAAATAATTCCGAAGAAGCAGGAATTTTTGCTGAAATTTAATTACTATAAAAAACAAGATTTCTACAACAGGGGTGTCGATTACTGCAAGTGTCATCAAACCAAATTGCAGAAAAAACTCCATTCAATAAATCTCGCAACACCCTTATATGGTACAACAGTTTTTGTCTTAAGATAAATATCACAAAGGAAAAAGTTACAATTATCAGCGGCAACCTACACAAAAAAATGACAATGTGAGTATCTTGACAAATATAAACTTTGCAGCCAAAACCATTTTCCGTACGCACTGTATATCATGATAAAATAACTATTATTATGCAATGTTAGGATTAGTCCATGTGAATTATTATACAGCAGTTGTATTAAGAGAACCAGTAACAGCACCAGGGCCATGTTGTTGGTGCTGTTGCAGCGGCTGTCCGCTCCCAGCGCACGTCGAGCGTCCAACACTATTGCCGTGGTGACCTTCATTAATCATCATTCGTTGTTGGCGTACATGTGGAGGCACCGGTTCAGACGACAACGAGTCATACGGCGGAGGAGCGTCATTAGAACTCATCCCGCCGCCGGCTACAACAACCGGCGTTAGCGTGGCAGCTGGCGCTGCACTGAAATCATTGTTGTAAACAGTTGTTTTCAAAAAAGAACAATAAATTTTGTACGACATAAAATGTGGCATTAGGGAACATTAGGAATGAAGTTCTAAATAAGGATAATTAAATTATGTGTGTAGTCAGTGAAATGAGCGGTGCGAAGAATTCTTCCAGCCGGAAGATTTGTATAATTTCACAATGTTCGTTATTGGGTTTTTAGGATAATCCAACTTTGGGCGGGCGGATAGATAACTCATTTGAAAGCGCGAAATCTCCATTTATGAAACCTTTAACCCGTTTTTGCCCGACTTTTATATTTTGGAGAATAGGCTTTAAAACATCTCTCCATGCTGTGTTGGGTTCAAAATAAGTGTTGCTGAACATTTTAGGGTCTAGAAAACACCAAACACGTAAACCGAATATGTTCCCGTAATGGGAACACCGGGCATGAATGGGTCCGGGTTTCTGAGATCAGTCGTTTGTAAAATTCTACGTTGAATTCAAGCATGATTTAGTCAAAATAAACGCAAAAAGCAAACAACTATTTACATGAGGCCACAGACAAACAAATTTGCAAAGGTATTATCCAGTTTATTTCCAAAAGATTAGCGGTGAAACTGTCCACTGCATTCGTCATGCAAATTGACTCGGCATTTTTGACACATCCGTGCAGGGAATTTTTCTTGCAGATGGCGCAACGATTCTGTTTTTCAGCCGGAATTATATAATGATTGACATTGTCTTTGCGTACGTTGTCCGGAACTCGCGTAGTAATCAGATTTTGCTTGTTTTTGGCCTACCAATTTCCGGCTCTTTCTTGTACTTCATAAGATATGATTTGACAATATAACGGCGAAAGGACAAATAGTCCATTCGCTGTTTCCCACACATTGGACGAGGACACACGATGTAGCTGCCAAGCGTTATGATAACTGGTATCCAGGCAAAATAAAAACAGAGGCCAATACCAGTTTCTTGCCACGGATCGAGACGCGATAGTTATCTATATTCTGGTCCATGCGATCCCACACCTCCCATGAACTTGTTATATTTGTCAACAACGTTTGGCTGAAGGGACATCTATTTTGCCTTTTCCCTTTACCCACCTTCTCGCCTTCCCAACGGGATTGACAGGGTCCGCGGTGCTAACGAAATGTGTTAGCGTTATAATTCCCAAACAACCACGATCGTGCCAGAAGTGTCATCTAGGCGGTAGTCGTAGGCACCGCCCGTGTCTTTTTTCATTTCATCCTTAGGACGTAGAGGACACTGTTTCGATTCGGTTGTGCATAACTGTGCCGGTATAACCAATGCCATGCTCTCGGAGCTTATCGCACAACTTCATTGAACTGAAAAAACGATCACCGTAGACCACGTATGGGAATTTTGGTAACTCCGAGATCAGATCGATTACCACGGACGCACCCAATCCAAACTGCTTGTCAAACTTGCCGCTCTGGTAACACTACGAAGCTGAATCATGTAGAGCGCCCAAATTTTATAACCAAAACAAATCGGCTTTCCTCTTAGGAATTGCTTTGCACCATGACCGTCCGTAATACGGAACCATGCTTTCATCCGTACATAATTCCTGCTCAATGATCGCATAGTTGAGGAACCTTTAATTCAAAAAAGACATCAGAGGTCTTATTTTTGCGTATCCGTCCCCCGGTGTGCGCTGATCATTATCGCAGCAGTGAACGTACCGTTTGATTTCCTCAAAGCGGTTGCGCCTCATTGCGCTTGACACCATCGGGTTGAAAGTTTCTGGTCCACCTCCATAGAAGTCTCCATCGAGCTACACACAAATACCTGAAAGCAATAATATTGCGAGAAACACC